>QKQZ01053639.1:857-29318 GCA_003595255.1 Solenopsis fugax | reverse complement strand
ATTATCACAATTTTTTATAACGTAAATATGTACCCCTTGATTATTTAATCTTTATGAAACAGTTCATCAATGATTAATCCTTAAATGGGCGCGTGACTTTTTGTGATATAAATGGTTGTGTGTGGGGATCAATTTGATCCACATTTTTATTTATTTATATTTTATATAAAAGTTTTTTTATTTTGATTTAAAAGTAATTATAAACTGACACATATTTTAATGAAATAATAATTTACAAGCATTAAAAATTTTTTTAATCTATATATTTTTAAAAATATTTCTTTATATTTTACCAATAAATTTATAACTTTCAAGTTAATCAATAAATACAAGCACTTAAAGTAATGAAATTTCAATTATTATTATACTTCAAGTTAAAATATAAACACACAACATATATAAGTATTAAATAATGTGATTGTTAAAGTTAGTAATAATTTGAGAAGTGACGTAATGTTATAGTATCTTTATTTTATAAGTACATATGTTTATCTCGTATATTAATTTTTTCATATTATAACAAGAAAATTGAAAATATTAATAAACATTTTTATTATTAAAAAATAATTGAAAATAACAGTTACCATTTGTTCTTTAAAAATAAAAATTATTAACGTACTAAATAAAATATTTATATCGAAAAAATTAAAAGATGAAAATAAATCAAAAACTGAAAACTAAAAATAAATTTTTAAGCATGACGCTGAATTGCACAGAAAATTACGTATGTAGTCACCTGGGGATCATAAATTGACCCAAAGAATAGAAGAACTGCTGTTTGTAAATAAAATATTCGAATGTTATTGATGCTACTTGACTGAAGTTAAACAAAAGCGAGACAGAGAAACATTTGTCATGCTTTTGAGTTCGACCCTAACGCGCCCGCTTAAAGATTAATTTAAAAAAAAGGGAAATTAAATTAAGACTCTCCAAATGCAATTTGATGCTATATAATAATTGTATCTGGAATATGATTCTTGAAACTAATAATCGAAAATGTTTCGAAAATTTAAAGAAATTATTTAGATATTATTTTAGAAAAAATTATTTTTTATTTATTACATCATATTTTTATTTTATAAAATAAAATATATTTATAACTACTTATATATAATAAAAAAAATTGTATTATTTTTACTTGTATTCTGACATTGTACAAGCTACATAAATTTGTGTTGCAAAAACGTAAGTAACGTGAAAATGTATAGTAATGGAACATAGTGATAGTTAAGTCTTTTTTTTCAAGTACGCGAAAAATTGCATGTAAAATTGAGGATGACAACATAGCAGCGTATTTCCTTTATTTCAAAGTATGTCGAACACACGTATTTGATTTGAAGTAGAACATGTCATCCTCCGATTCGATCGTTCAGAAAAATGTTTATGCAGTAACAGGATCCGACGACAGAGTGCAATTTCCTGAAATAATCGACGACAAGATAAATACCGAGGAGTTTTTGCAGGCTGCTCGTGATGTCGTGCGAACAGTTGGTGCGTACACTTATTTTCTATCTTAACCTCAAATTGTCCGAAGAATCGCGGAAACGAATGTCACTCTACGATAATAAATCTCGCTTCAAATACAACATGACGCGCGACAGGAACAAATCTGCGTTTCAGATAAATTTGGCAAATTGTTTGCGCCCGTGCGTTACGACATGCAAGGCAATATCGATGTAAGTTAAACAAAACATTTCCCACAAAGAGACAGTATTAATGATCTTTGGATCTTAAGTTGCACGTTCTTCTCAATTACAGAAGCTCACAACCAGGTATTCTATGAATAAAACTGCCAACTCGACTTTACAAGACATGATCTTGCTCGAAAAATCTACCGAAAAAGATCTCGTCGCGGTTGATGCCTTAATGTGGTTAAGAAGGTATTAAACATGTATTTATGCAAATGTTGACGTTTTCGATCATTAGGAATCTTATACCCATAATTATTTTTGTCTTATCTTTCATAGTACATTGTTTATTGTTCAATATGCTCATTAACGCGAGTAATAATAAATCTTATATCAATTGAATATGAGATTTGTATTTTTAACTTTGGCTCAAATGTACATTTTAAAACAAAGCAGTAATTGGTACATAATTCAACTTATACTATCCTGCTTATAAAAATATTTCCACTGTAGAAATGAGAATCAAAAATAAGTTCCAAGATAATTAATTCGATAATAAATTGTAGCACTGTCTTTCGAAGGATGAGACACAAAGTTCTTGCAATATATATAAAACTTATAAAAATTATTATTTGGCATAAAATCCCAATGATCGAAATATTTATATCAATATTTATTCTATGCTATACATACATCAGTCGCTATTCAATTATTAAATGTATCTACCAATTCCTTTAAATACATAGTTGTATGTACAATTATTCAAAAGATTATGTTTTAGGGCCTTACATCTAATATTACTATTCTTTGAAAAAATCGTGGAGGCTCATAAAGCTGGAGAAGCAACAGAAGATCTGGTCGCATTCTTGAGAGAAGCGTACAAAGAAACTTTGGAGCCATATCATGGTTGGATGGCACAGCAATTATTTAATGTAATTTATATATTTTCTATGTGCACTTTTTTCTAGGTGCGTTAATAACTCGTTAAAAATTATGATATTACTATATGTTTCATTTTATTGCAGCTCCTGTCTCGTATGACGCCTTCTCGTTCGCAACTCTTACTGGCATTAGCAGATGGAGAATTGGGAAAAGAAGAAATTACTTTAAGTAAAATGGAGCTGTCGTTAGTAAACCTAAGAAAAAATATAGTAGCTTTGAAGACGTTTTATAATGACCATAATCTAGAAGTGAGCACTGTAATATAATACAAAATTTATTAGAATTCAATATTATATCCTCTGTGCAGAAAGCTACTGCTTGAAAAGATTATATAAAAACGTAGATTACATAAAAAAAGAAAATACAACGAAGCTAGTAAAAACTTGATGCATGATTATTATGCATAAAATCATAAATTTTTATATATATTGCATTTCGAGATTTTTAATATAGTACAAAAATTAGTTTCTATTCAAATGTACATATCATTCGTATAATATTACCTTAAGTCTTTCGGCATATTAATAAAGTCCAATAATATTACCTATTAAATCTCAAAAGTAATAAATAATAAATTAATGTCTACTATCATCAATCCCATATAATTGTGCGACGTAAAACCTTTTGGCATGATGGTCCGCTGACTTCTTTAAAGCTACGGTAGCCGTTATAATTTCTGTGACTAGCAGAAACGCCATGATACTGTTAATAATTGTTTCGCTAAGATGAGCTTCGGTTTTGCTATCGAAAAGGAGAAACATCTCTAAAGGAAAATGTATGAGAGTAGATATCAGCCAGAAACTTGCCAATTCTGGAATCTATTTAAAAAAATATCTTCAGTCCTAACATCCGTTGATCTAATTTATTTATCTTATCGAAGTAAATTACCTTCTCTGCTAAGTTTCCAAGATATCCCAAGTATAATCGTATACCTTCCAATATCGATATAACAATAAATACTGCTACAGTTATGAATTTGTACACGTCCGTCAAGTAGTAATACTGTAAATTAAGAAATGATATTTGTGTATTTCTTTTCCAGATTTAAAAAAATTCCAGATTTTACATTTTGTTATATATTTACTTTTGCATCTAAATTGACAAGTATCACAAAGAACCATACAGGGTACGCCCATACATTAAAGTACAATGCCATTTGGAGTGGCAAGTTGGATTGTATTTGATTTCCTATAGAAAACAAGCAGTATGAACTGTTGTATATATAGGTATATAAAACAAATATGCAAAATTTTATTTTTAAAAATACATTATTAAAGTTATAAAATTAAAAAATGAAAATTTTATTAGAAGTTTAAGTTACATGTCTCGTTACTGTTAAAATGCAGTGATTAATTCTGTAATCAAAGAAAATTTGTTGATAGACATACTTGGTTTGTTCTTTTTAATTGAACTTCTTGCATAATTTTTCTTTTTTCTTTTTCTCTCAATTGAGAGAAAAAGAGAAATGAACTGTGCAAGAAACACAGCTAAAAAGAACAGATTAACTATTATTGTCTTAAACCTTACATTGTTCAAAAAACTTCTCTCTCTCTCTCTCTCTCTCTCTCATTAATACATTAATCAATTCATTACATTAAGGCCAACAGATTAATTAAAATTATTCAAACATCATATGCGGTAGCTCAAGTTATCATTACCGTTGCTCATGGCAACAACTGTTACCAATAACAGAAACCGCAAGATGCATACCTATATCATAAAATTCCTTTTTTCGATCGTAATGTGCTAGACCGGGAAATATGCGATCCGACGCGGTGATAACTGACGTTCTCCACATCCACATTTTTTACAACGTGAGACGTTTAGAAAAATGAAAAAATTTAAATATACATTTTAGAATTGAGTTTGTATTCTAGTGCTTTGCACAACTAGTCGCCGACAATTGACCACCTGCGTCAGTGCTGCCAAAACTGTAACTTTGAACACTATCTAAGTGTATCTAAGATAATCGTTATCTAACAAAATTTTAGATTTTTGCCGTCTGAAATCTTTGTTACAATAATAGAAAATCAGAAAGTTGGACATAATTACACCATATATTTTTATTAATAATAAACAAAAGCAATAATTGAACATCAAATAATAATAATAATAATGTAACAATTATATTTCAAATGTATTGTGCAGGAAGTGATAGATTTCAAGAGTTTTGTATGTTTATTTCTTTTTTTGTGTGAATCAATGTACTTGAAACGTATAAAATCCGTTATTTAATAAATGCTATTATATAAATTTGTGTTAATTTCTATAAAAATTTAATGAAAAACACATACATAATATTGTTATATTTACAAGTTTAAAGCATCTCTCAAAATAATTAAGGAACGTCAAAAAGAAGTTACAGTCTGATGTAATAATGGTTCAGTTCAAAATTTATGGGCACAGTGGATCATATATCTCATTTCTATGATTATTTCTTCCCAGACTTTTTAATGCCACCAGTAACCAGAGGACCCTTTTGACTGGCTTTCTTTGCTGCCTCAGCCAGCGCTTTCTGTGCTTCCTTTTGCTTTTGCTTAAACGCCATGTCCTCATCATCCATAACTTTAGAGTCCTTTTTCGGCGCCTTCAGGGGCTTCTTCTTACCTCCTTCCCGGCCAGACATTCTAAAATACACAAAGATTAATGTCTGATTATTGCTTAGAAATAACACACACTCTAATAATAAATTTGTATTAATCTTTTGTACACATCTTCAGCATTTTTTCTATATATGTTGGATGATGACACTTAAGAACAGAGTTGCCAGATTTAAGAATTTTCCCCCAAATTTGAATCTTATTATCATGAAAGATTTAAAATGGAAAAAAGTTTAGAGGCATTATTAAGGAAGGGAAAATTTATATTTTTATCTTCTCAAAAAATCCTTGATAATAATAAAACTCAAATTTGGGAGAAAGTCTGATAACTCTGCCAATTCTGAGTTAATTTTTATTACTTTGACAAGTATAAAAAATTCAATGACTCACATATACTTTTTCTACAAATTCATATGGTTGTTTCTTTTTAAAAAATTATATATAAATATTATAACTAATTAGAATGCTCTTAGATCAGTATTCATAGTTGAATTTTATTTCAAAACTGTCTTAAGTAATATCTTAAAATGCTCTGTGATTGGCTAATGACATCTTAAGAGAGTACTTAAGACAGTCTTAAATATAAGAACAGATTATGAATACTGACTTTAGTTTTTCAAAAAAAAAAAAATTGTGGCATCATTCGTGTAGAATTGTGTCTACAGAAAGTAAATATCCATTTCCATCTTTATAGGTTAACTTTTATCTCGGTTTAACTTTCTCTTTATCTTTTTCTAGTTCTAAAAATTAGAAAAAGATAGAGTAAGTTAAAATGAGATTAAAATTAATTTATGTTGGTGAAAATATGGACATATAAATCAATATAACCTCCGTTGAAACGGAAAGTGATTAAATGACAAATGAGATTGAATAAAAATTCTATGATAAGCAATGAATAATATTAATATTGACATGAAATAAAATCTAAGACTCATTCAAATGTGTAGGATATTTCGAAATTATTTACGCAACACATTCACAAAGGCAGTAACACGTACACTACGTAAATGCTACTCTTACGACTGTAGTATTTTGTTAATATATGAATCCTCAACTTACTTGTAGTTGTACTAAATTCTTGAACAGGGTCGCGAGATTAAAACGAGAGAAGGTAATTCGTATGGAAATGTTCGGGTGAAGACCGAGTTAATTAATAAATGTTGACTTCAAACGGCAAATCTTTCTGGAGCTGATCACTGGAGCAGATCGTGCTGCCGCAAGCCGTAAATTTCGAAGCTTGGTTAATCTCAGGTCTGTTCCTCATAGTTGAATACTTTTCCTTCTTTCCTTTTTTTTATTTTTTTAATCATCTGCAATTCGCGTCAGAATTCAGGATAGAGTTCTGTTTATGTGTTCCACAATATAAAACTAAAGTCAGAATGCACACTGTTACAAGAGTATCCCTGGGTAAAAATTTCCGATAGAAAAAATCTTATCGTTTTGTGTGTGAATATGGATTTCGTGAATTCACTAATATGAATCGTTTTCTATCGTTCTCAATCGGACTATCTAATAACATTGTCAAGTGAAATCGTTCGAGAAGTATTTAAGAAAATTCTACGATAGAAATGTGTCGCGGCACGTAATAACATACAAATATATTAAAATATATGGCATATCTAATTGTAAACAGAATTCTGTACTGTAATCTGATGTAAATTTATAGATTTAAAATGTATTTTATACATATACATATTTTTCGTTTTAATTCCAAAAAGTATAACGTATATAGTTGTAAAGAAAAGATCTCGTAGCCTTTATACAAAGAATAACATTTCATTGATTGTTCGAAAAAACAAATTTATCAGATTGCAACACATACAGTTTTTACAGTGAGCAAAGTCTTTATTTGGGACCAATTTGAGGACTGCAATGTTGTTCAATTTTAGCAGTAAATATGCACGTAAGTTATATCTCTTTTACTACATTAACAACGAATTCGATTGAGGTGATTTGAATCATTTTGGGGACAAGATTTATTCGCATTTGATTAATTAACATCTACGTATTTGGGCCGGTCTCATCAAATTTAAATCTTAATTAAGGGCAGGAGTAATTAATGGGCCAACTTATCTACGCCTCATTCACGGTGCAGATACGTATAATACATATCTGTACTCTAGCATATTGCGTATTTTTGACTGCAATAGGTTTGAACTCAATCCGAGGTGGAATTATGACGGCACATGCTGGAATCGTCCTTTTCTTTATTAGAATCTAATTAGAATGTAAAATAGAGCATGTGACCCAGGTAAAATACATAATGATATCAAAAGTCACTCATTTATTGTTACTCGATGATATAATGATATCAGCCATAAGGGTAACATTTATTGACTTACATAAGTGATACTTACATGAAGTTATAATGACATCATTATGATGTTCTTATGACTTTGTGTTCTACCTAAGAACGTCATCATTAATCCACTTCGGATCGGGTTCAAATCCATTGCAGTAAAAAAAATATTTTGTTTTGTAAACGAAATAATTTGCTATTACATTTTTTATTTTTTGCGAAGCCACAAAAGTTTTTAAAAAGCCAGATTTTGTAATTTTAATCTTAAAAATATTATAATAAGATATTATCTGCTCCTTACTCGCGCGGATGTATGTATATACAGTAGGCGTCATTATAATGCCCACTTGAAGTTACCGCGTTCTAGATTTTCTATAGTGCATGCAACGTATCCTACAGCGAATATCGGAAGCAATTAACTTCAAAGAGAAACATCAATGACGTTTTCTAATTAATTGTTCCAATGGAAAAATTTTAAGCATTGATCGCTGTGATTGTGGTCAATCGTAACGGTCAAACGGGACGCTCTCCGAATTTCGTTGATATCTTCTTCACTTTTCCGTTTTGTTCAAAAGTTAAAATGTTAATAGGATTATGTCTGTTTACATGAAGAAAAGAAAATGATAAGAAATTTAGCTGAAAAGAACAGACCTATTGACGTCATTATTGAGAGCCTAATAGCGTATTCAATTTGGGCTGCGTTCCGTAATGTGCATATGCGCGCATTTATCTATAGTGCACGTTACGTGTATTATATATTATGCGCGCATATGCACATTACGGAACGCAGCCTTGTTGACTCGGCTTCAAATCGGTGGTCTGTTCTTAAGCTGCATTTCTTGCACAGTGTATCTTTTCTTTTGTAGCTAAAAAGAACAGACCATCGACTTGGAGCGGATCGAGTCAGCAAATCGAATAAGTCCCCTAGTTTAAAAGTTTCTGTTCTGTATCCATTGTTACATTACACATTATGAAAAGATTTTTTCCTTCTTGTACTTTTCAAACAGTGATGAAAAGCACAACCAAAAGAATAGTTTGAAATATTACTTCTTTAAGAGAGCGATTGCATTCTCTTCCTTAAAAGAATTACAAAATAAAATAGTGGGGGAAGATATTCGAATGAATGCTCCGACCGTTAGTATTCACTAGTTAGTTTGCCTCGTGATAATCAGTAGAACGGTAATAAATAGAGTAAGTGAACAAGTTTCTTGAGAAGACACTTGAAAAATTTAATGAGTGGCGATCAATATTAAAACAATTTAAACCTTTCGTTCATGTAACTAACTAATGTATTTATTTCTTTATTTAATATTCTCGTACTAAATTATGGAATCTTGATTAAAAGAATTTATCTGACGTCAAGAGAGGCGTAATAATATTTATATAAAGTGTTTGCGTATATCAGCACCTTAGCAGAAGAGAAAAGATTTTTATTATTTAATTTTATTAGTACAATTAGGAAAATATAGAAAATCAAGAATCAAAGCAAAAATGTCATGCCATTTTTCTGAATAAAAATAAATGGTTTTTTCCTTAAGGATGTATGTGTCACATCTCAAAGTATTGTCAAAATGAATACTAATGACTAAAATTTTTGTTGTTGATTAGGAGAAAAAAAAGAGAATAAGCCTGTAAATTTTTAGTTTACTTTTAGCTGATATGTTTGGTAGAACCAAAACATCCTTAAAAATGTATACTTGCTGTAAATACAATTTACTCACATTTTATCCTAGATATCTATAATTAGAAAAATACAATTTATACATTTTTTAAAATAAGTGTTTAAGAGCAAACACTGAGTTATAAGTTTTTATATTACTGGCATTGGTAAAGTGAAAGGAGCCGTAGTCCTTGGGATTACTTGACAATATAGGAATTAAAAAGCGACTGCATTACGATTTTTAATCGCTGATTATCTGCGTAATTACCTCTGTTGCTCTTTTAAAATTACAGTTATAATACAATCATGATCAGTATTAATATTTCACAATCTTTTCTATATCAAATTAAAAATTTATCTTCAATGGAAAAATAAAACTTATTCCAAATAAACCTTTTTTAACCATTAAGGTTTTTAAATAAATAGAAATTTATACATGATCCAGGACTGTTGTACCGAATTTACTCAAGAGCATCTCTTGACATGTTGCCTAAATTGGAACTAATCGCTGCAGCATGCGAGAATATGGGCATTGGAGTAAATGGCGATTTACCTTGGCGCTTAAAGTAAGATTATTAATAAATTATATACGACTCAGTTCGACAGATGAACATTTGAATGAATTGTGATTTGTACGTAGGACAGAAATGGCGTTCTTCACACGCATGACTACCGACACGAAGCAAAACGATAAAAAGAACGTCGTACTTATGGGCCGGCGTACGTGGGAGTGCATCCCCAAGAAGTATCGACCTTTGAAGGATCGTATAAACATGGTGTTGTCTTCGCAATCACTGTAATTATGGACGAGATAAAAGATGTGAAAGAAAATTTTATTCTTCAGAAAACGATAGACTGTATATCAATTTTAGGGATTACAAAGATGAGGCGATAGCATGCAAGAGTATACCACACGCCCTTGATATGATTTCAGGAATGCAGAATCAAGTGGAAAGGGTATGGGTGATAGGAGGAAGTAGTGTGTACAAGGTACTTTGTATGACAAATTAATATTATACATTTTTGAAAGATAGGTCTGTCCTTTTTAGTTGTATAATATTATAACTTTACTATAATTCAGCAGACTAGAGTAAGTTATATATGCAACACTACCGCATTGCTTGAAAGTTATATAATATTTATAGATAACATCATAGTAAATAAGCCATTTTAGACAATTGGACAGAATTTTTGCTTAATAATTAGATATAACAATTGTTGTAATAATTTTATAGAGCGCCATAGAATCTCCGTATTTCGGACGATTGTATCTGACGCGTATAAAGAAAAAATTTGAATGTGATACATTCTTTCCTCCCATTCCAAACGACTTTGTATTGGTCAAGTAAGTATTAATATTTTTCTATATCAGATGTGATGTGTCATATCGACTGTCTTGTAACAACTAATAATAATTTCAGAGATCCAATGGTACCACAAGGTATACAGGAAGAAAATGGAATTGAATTTGTATACGAAGTGTATGAAAGAAGATAAATAGCAGAGCTATTTTTTTCAACCAATGTAAACTGTAAATAAATGAACTATTTTTGTAAACAGATTTTTTGCTGCATCTATAAGTAAAAATAAGCTATAAAAAATATTATATATAATACTATCATCAATCATTTCTATGTTTCTAATATATAAATATATGTTTCTAATAATTGGTAATACATATTTTTTATGCAATACCCTTTATTATATTTTTAACACTTTATTGATTAGAAAATAAAGATTTAAGAAAATCACATATGCTTAACATACACATTAGCCAGGTGGCCACTCCATTTGCCGACCACCGAGAACATGCAGATGCAGATGATATACAGACTGAGCACCCTGCTTTCCATCATTGATAACCAAGCGAAATCCCTTTGTCAAATTTTTTTGCTTTGCAATTTTGTGAGCAACATTCATTAGGTGACCAAGCAAAGGTTCATCCTCATCTTGAGCTTTGGAGAGCTGGGAAATTGGCTTTCGTGGAATTACCAAGAAGTGTACAGGTGCTTGTGGATTTGTATCATCAAATGCGACGCACTGCAAATCATAAAACATGTTCAATAAATTAATATTAAATATATATATATATCAATATTTCATAGAATAAAAACAATTGAATTCCTATTGAATAAAAATAAAAAACAATATGTTACTTAATTGAAATTTGTCATTATTCATCCAGTTATAACCAATATATAAAAAATAATTTTTACATTATGTCTAAATTAAAATATTTCAATCCATAATCTTTCTGATACAACATGCCAACAATTCTACTACAACGCAGTAGACTCGAACAAATGGTTATATAATAATTATAGGCAGATAACATACATAACAATAAACAACTAGTCATTTTAGATAAGGGGATAGATTTTTTGCTGCATACATAAACACAATATTTCACAAGTAAATAGTATATAATATAATTTAACTTAGATTATGCTTAGAAACATATTTGAATCGTTCATTTTAGTCACACCTTTTGTATTATGGTAAACAATATTACAAAACATAATTCGATACTTTCGACAACAAATGTGACGAAGAGCATCTGAATGACGCCGGTAAATTTGATTTACCACATAATTCGACGAAGAAACGTCACCTTCGTATATCATACTACTGTTTACCTGGCTGTCCTCGTAAATGAAGTTGCACGGAATCTCTTTACGTATTATTTTTCCAAATATTGTGTCACCTTCCGGCGCAGCGGACTGCGCCTTTTCCACTTCGGACGCCATTTTTCTCAGACTGACGGAGCACACCGGCAGGTTGGCACCTATCGCCAAATGTTTGTACGCGTTTACGACGACGTTCGACAGTAATCTCATGTCGAAAATCGGTGATGTCGTCGCAACTACGATAATTAGTAATGTAAGTATTGTTAGCTTCACGTTTTGCGCACTCTTTGATACTTCATCTTATTTGTGCATTCCACTTTATTTCGGTCCAAAGGTCGCGACGTTCGCGTCAGTGTAGCCACGACCGAGATCTCGAGGCGCAAATTTTAAATCATATTTCGGATTCTACGAAAAATAAAAAAAAACTACTTAGACAAATACTTGTCTAACTACTTGACAATACTTCCAACGAACCACTTCTTATATTTCTTATGATTGCAAGAAGTCGAAAAATCTGCTGACGAATATACCGGAGAAATTACTTATAGACATAATGATTCTGCAGTGTTTCTAACTTGAAAAAATTCTCGGAAATTTTGGAAAAAAATGGTTATCTATTTTTTCTTAATTCGTATTTTCCTAGTTTTTTCTTTTAAAATAATGTCCTCTGCATGTTAATAGTTTTAATATTTTTTTCATATTTAAAAGCTTTATTTAATTCATCAAAAAAGTTTGCTCCATTACAGTTGTACTTTTTTTCATTTTTTTTGGAAAAATGGAAAAAACCGAGTTTTTCTAATTTCATTTTTCTGGAAAATTAAGAATATTTATACTTCATTATCATAATCATTTCCTTTCTATATTTTTAGGAAAAACTTAATTTTTTCTTGATTTTATTTTTCTGGAAAATTAAAAACACTAATGCTACGTGTAAAACTATAAAACTTATATTTCATTGAACAGTCTTCTCTTAATAATTCCATTTGTGTGCTTATTTCATTTTTTGACATCTTAACACTATAATGCACCCTAAAGGCATATAAATATTGTCACTTATTGCTTTATACACGTATCGTCGATATTGTACATTTATAAAAATACACTAGTAATGATTGCAATGGCTCGTGGTACATATAAAGTATGGCAGTGCGTTATCTGGTTTTCTCCGGAAGATCCTTAAATCATTCTCGTGTTTCCTAATGGGTCGCAAAGGCCCCAGTCTTAGAAAAATAATTCTACTTGTAAAAAATATACATAGTGTTAGCTTAGATTTTTTACACTAATTTTGCATCGAAAACTAAGTTAAATATGTGCATCAGATATACAATTTACACATGCACTTTTATATCTCTAATAGGATTCGTCGCAACTACAAAAATCTTATGTAACTAATAATGTAAACGTGCAATTAAACTATTAATTACTAAGTAATAATTGTTATGACATAAAAAAAATTACCGAAAAGTATAATTCATAATGTCATAAAAATACAAGTGACTGAAACATTAAGACATTACATAAATAAATAACATATCAAAAATAATAATGATTGTTTCGTTTTTTATATTGTACATTAAGGTATACCTAAGATAAATTAACTTAAATATTACGAGTTCGCAAATTGTTAGAGGTTGTTTACTGTTAATAATTTAATTACGCAAAGCTAGTTATGTAAAAATAAGGGATATGTATAATGACTACTGTTTAATACGATATAATAAATTTAAATGTTAATTGAATGTATGGTACTCCATCCAGCACGAGCGTTTTTTAATACTCGAATTAAGGCGAATATAGACTTGTTGCGTACCATATCATCGTATATGTATCGTTGCATATCAAATCACGATACGCTGTATATATTTTCCGCATTGTTGTATTTCGTATTCGTTAAAAATTCCGTATTATATCAAAATTTCGATACAATACCCCGATACGCAATAAGTTTATACGTGACCTTTATTACATATTTAATAATCAACGTGTTGTTAGCAATTCTACTATAAGTCATACTGTTGTAGTGCACACTTAAGTATCATATGTACTTCTGTTCCTGAATATAATTATGTCAGTCTGGGTTTGCCAGATTATTCCAGCAATAAGTCTAGATAATTTATAGAATGTCATTGAACGATCTCTTCGGAAAAGTATCGGTGTCTTACGGCTTGAGCTGCAGTTATACGACTATGAGGATCAAACATGAGCATATTCCTTATTAAGTCTAATCCGTGTTCATTGAGATCTGGTATTATTGCACCGAGAGGTTTGGGTTGTCTGCGTGGGAAAGCTGTCCAACTGAGCGATACGTTTTCCGGCCACGCTTGCTGCGATGGAGTACCCAAAACTCTAAAATAGAAGAATGAAAAATATATAGCATAAAAGAATATTAGAAGATACAAATTTTTACTCTGAAAAAAGAACGGAAAGTACAACTCACTGGAAAATCCTGTCCAGTTGATCGCCTTCACTGGTACCTGGGAATAATGGCTCCAACTTGCAAAGTTCTGCCAATATGCATCCAACAGACCAAACGTCTACAGGAGTAGCATAGGAACATCCTAAGAGTACTTCAGGTGCTCGATACCATTGAGTTACAACCTATATGTACAATACAATATCAGCTTTTATCAATAGCGATAATAAATGATACGAGACATTACTTAAACGAGCCGCAGATAATGCAGTCCGAAAGAAAATAAAATGGCGAGCGTTTTAATATCAATACATTATTACTTAATATTTAAATAATTAAAAATAAAGTTATAAATACGTACATATAAATCAATAGACATCAATAAAAATAATAAAGAAATATTTTTCGATTAATTGTAAATTTTAATTTAAATTTCGTTAAAAAGAAAATTATGATAATCTTGATTTTAATTCTAAATAACATAAAATTAAAAATATCTGAATTTCGATATTTGTGATTAACAATAAGCGCATTTGTAATACTTTAATATTTATGTGATATCTGTCCACGTACCACGGAAGTTAATCTCATCTCAAAGTCGTAGGTCTTGGCCAGACCGAAATCCGCGATCTTGATTTGCCTGTCGCGCGTTACCAAAAGGTTCTGCGGCTTCAAGTCCCTGTGTATTATTCTATGGCTATGTAGGAACTCTACCCCGTCGAGTATCTCTTTTGACATTTGCCTCACGAGATACGGCGAGATGCCCGAGGGCGAGCTATTCCGATAATCGGCTATGAACGAAGCGAGATCTCTTTCCACGTGTTCGAATACCAACCAGAGGGTAAGGCCACGGTCCAGCCTTTCGGATCGTGTACCGTCACCTGACGGTAAATGTAGATAATCTCCTTGACAGACATCCAATAATCTGATCTGGGTAAAAGAAAGTAAAAATAAATATCCATATACCTACGATATGATATTAAGAACACGAAGAATAATAAAAATATTTTGCGATATGTATTGTATTTACATAGTCGTTTTGTTAACAGAGATTAAATGATGTTACAACGATTAAAATATACTTACGATATGTGGGTGTTCATATGGTTCGAGCGACTTCAGGGCAGCGATCTCTCTTAGCGTGGACATAGGCAGACCATCCTCCGTCAAAGGTATTCTGACTTTCTTAAGCGCTACGACGTTGCCTACCTTATCTTTAGCTTTGTACACTGTTCCGTAAGCGCCGTTCCCGATGAGGGACAGATCCTCGTACGACGCATGTTCACGCAGCATGAAACTTTGTACCGTCTCTTCTGATCTTCTTCCGGAAGGACCAGAGAGCTCGCCCTGATCGCTGTACTTCATTACAATGGATTTCAGCGTGCCAAGTTGTTCTTGCCTCGAGGTGCTCGGGATCGCTTCTGTAGAGGTCGATGCGACGCTCTTTTGTTCTGGGGACGTTTCTCTGATCAAAACCGACTGTTTCGACGTTCCTGCCTGCTCTGTAACATCTGAGAGCTGTTTCTCCCCTTCACGAACGACCACGACCTCCGCCTGTAAAGATATTTCACTCGCGGTTGGTGTCTCGGTACTTTCCACTTCCGTTAAATGCTCCTCGCCAGACGATTCCGGTGAGGTCTCGGATTGCTTGGGCCTCTTCGGGGCAGTTGGCGTCGATAAATCTGGTTCGAGCTCTGTGCTCGAACCTCGTGATCTACCAGCCATCACAACATCTCGCCTTCTACCTAAAACAAGTTTTTTTTCCTTGTTATCGATGGAAATAATAAACTTAAGAAGTGAGGAAATATGGTTCTTTAAAGAGAGAAAACCTTGGCACTTTTATTTCAATAAAAATAAAGGATAAGTTAATTTCTGTTTAGTTAAAAATATTTAAAAAAATATAAGGTGCTTTTTGACCAAGACTACACTGAGAAAAAAAGTTGTTAAATTGACTAAATTTTTCAACTTGATTAAATTTTTTCAGTTCAAGTATTTATGTACTTAAATCAAATACATAAAATATTCGAACTTTAAGTATTTATACATTTAACTAAATGCATAAATATGTACTTGAATTGAAGAAATTTAATCAAGTTGAAAATTTTAGTCTAGTTAACAACTTTTTTTTCTTAATGTACACTGTTAAAAATGTCATGAAATTTCATGAACTTTTAATGGTAAAGGATATTTAAATTACTCATAACTGAAATGTTTTTTAATGTACATGTTAATGAAATTAAGTTTAAGTGAATTAAAATATATAAGTGTACTGAAATTTAATATACTTTTAATACAAACGTAAATGAAATAATACAAACAAGTAATACAAACGTTAATAAAATTTAAGATATTAGTAAATGAATATTCATATATAGCATTACTTTTCATTCATTATTTTTTATTTACGGGCTTAAACCAAGCTTCCTTTACATGTTAATTAAAAGTCATTAAGGAATTTCTAACAGTGTATATATAAATATAATGCTAGATTGTAACCATTTAGAGCAAACAATAGTTAAAACTCTAACGTTAAACCCGAATCTTACGGGTCTTACTTCCGGTCATCGATCCTGTCTACGACAAATCCGCGTAGGGATCTGTGCGAGGATACGCGAAGATGAAGTACACAACACGGATATCATGGCACATGCATGCATATTTGTACAATCGCGCTTGACACCCGGATTCGCGTCATGAAGCAGATACACGGACCGTCTCGCTTCTCTCTTTCGTTTGCATTTTATTAAAATTTCGAGACGGTACCGCAAAAGCGGGACGCGCGATTGTGGCAGGCCGTCTGCTACGCGACATCTGCACCGACACCTGCGCTCATATAATAGCCCGCTATGCCGGCCTCATCGTCGGCTTTCCAGAACATCTTGTAAACGCAGGGGAAGCCCTAAACCCCACCCGGGGTCCTTGCCCTTTGTCTTTTTCGCTCGGGTCCAGCGATAGTAATTGGTTGCGCGAAAAATCATATCAGTTATTAAACCATCAAACCGTGTTGGTTACCTCGAGATTTAGAAAAATTCCTCTACTGTCACCTCAAGAGTTAGAAAAATTCCCAAAATGAAGAAAAGATATGTTAGTCGAGTCTCACCGAATCATTAGGCAACTTTTTTTTTAGGAATCTTAGAATACTTCCCAAGTACTTTGCTACCTTTTGCGGTACATAACAGTCGACGAGCAGATAAAAACCGATAAATGATCAGTTTCGTCACGACGCTCATTTCCGACATGATACTTGATGACAAGTTACCTTTTTTTACATTCGAATTGGATCTCGACTGTAAACTATTAATTATGAACGATGCGTGTCTCACGCTTGATATGGAAATGTGAATTTCATGGCTTCAATTACGAAAAACCATAATGACGGGTCGAAAGAGGAAGCTGGAGATATTAGGTCGCACGAAGAGATACGAAGTAACGATAGGGGAGATCCGTGTGGCATAATTCAAATGGTTTAAATAGCCGGATGCCGAAAAAAGATGTCCGCCTTCGTTCAGAGGAAATAATAAACTATACGCTTATCACTTCGTAATTTCTTCGTGGCACATGGCCACTGTTATGGGAAAGACCACGCTAGTTATGGGAAAAGTCGACTGAGTATAGATAATACAACGTCATTAATTCAACGTCACAAACACATTTCTTTTATGCTACGAGAAAATTCCTAAACTCTCGTTTAGTCAAATAATCGTATTACTAATATTTTGCTGTATTATGTTAACAATATGTCGAATAACCTACAATTGGTACTTTCAGAGAAAACCACTTTGCAAACGGATGTACTCTCGCGCTTTGATTAAATTCTTCTATCAACTTCCTCTTACGATAAGAAGTTGTAGAAAAGCCGAGCGGAAGGAAGGAAAGAGCAAATGAATGAATGAATGAATGAATGAATGAATGAATGAACGAAGGAAAAAAGTTGACTTCTATACTGTGAAAAAAATTTTTTTTGCAATGTCTATTCATCGAACAAGAGAAAGAAAAAAAACGGGATGTTCCTAGGACATAAATTTTAAGAGGCCATTGTGGAAAAATTCCGAACAGTGAGATCTGTCGCAAAGTGAAAGAAGCGAATGGGGAAAAAAGGGAAATGTATAGACGATTCATGAAATTGGAGGAAAACGTATCTTCCTTCTGGAGGCGACCAACAACTTTGTATGTACAAGGCAGCAGTTTTCATATAGCATTATCTCGAGACCACCTTCCTGGCAGAGGCAGATATTTTCTACGGGTTTGTTGGAGAATGAAACAGTGAACTCGATGAAGCGTATTCTAGTAGTATTCTTTTTTTTCTTTAAACATGTTTCAAGAAAATGGAAACGTGTAATTTGTTCGTCTTTATAATTACTTTTCGTTCGTGTTTATTTCTATTAGTGGGCGCCAACAATTAATTTTATTTTCGCTGGTAATATAATGGTAATGTATTTGCAAATATATGTCTGTGTGTTGGAGCACATAGGGGAGACTAGGGGAAATACTACATATCATTCTATCACCGTATATTATTTTTTATTAATGCAAATAGATAATTTGAACGATAATCGTACAAAGAATATATGTTTACTTTCTCTTGTAAGTCTCTAAAATCATAAAGAACACATTCGAGAGGTATTTTACCACTGGAAAAAACTTTCAGTTCCATTTTACAACACAAGGTAGCGATATTTGTCGCCACGTTTTTTCACGTAACTTTTAGTAAATCCCTTATTTCAAAAGTTGCCATTTATGTAAAGTAATGCGTATCAGCCTGCCACAAGCGGTATTCTTTAGGCACTTTTACCGTTTGAAGGAAACAATAAACACCTTTCCTTTTTTTCGAGAGGCTTTCGTTTTATTGTCTGCAGGACCTTTTCTGCTTTGGTGCCATTGAAATACAGGAGACAACACGATATTCTTCCACATTGTTACATCCAGAATCACATAAAAAGGACGAGAACAGCCCAAGAAGGTTGACGTAGCAGATAAGCGGTCGGAAGGTTCCGTGGGACTGATAACTCGAGAAGTCTTCGTGCTAGATAAACAGCCGTACGCGAAAGAGGATACCCAATGGAGTACAGAAACAGGTTTTAACTGAATCTTAAACCGCCTAAAATCGAGACGTGCGTGTTTGACGTATTAAACTCGGCTTCGAGACGTGAAATCGCGCAACGTTCGTCTTTGAAAAACACGACTTCCGCTGGCAAATTAGATAACGTAAGAACTTTCGAACGTCGGAATGTCGAGTTACTCAATCTTCTTATCATATTGCTTGGCAAAGTACACTCGATAGATATACCCGGACTCAGCAGAATTTCCGTGTATAGATAAAACTGAAATCGAAAAAAAAGATGCAAAGACAGGCAATGTTTCGGTTTGTATGACAGCGTTACATGTCAGTGTCATTTTAAATGGCAAGAATTGTCTTTCTATATTTCAGAACGTAAAACATCAAAAAGTAAAAGCGCAATTAAAAAAAGAAAATGGAACTACTGAAAAGTCGTGCTTATTAGAAAAATTAGTTTGCTTGAATACTTCCTTAATTTTTCGTACCAACTTTTGCGTATCTCAAGAAAAAGGAAATATATTGTTAATAACGTTTTCAATAAATTATTACTGCGTCACGTTACTTCACAAGAAAATTATTTCCCATCGGAGCTACGTGATGTGTAGCTCATTAAGTTCCTCTCGGCAATAGGATCACCAAAATTTTAGGTCGCACGACTCTTGCCCCGCGGTTTCCGCAAAGTCACGTGTCACTTGATTGTTTACGCATTATGTAGCGCGTAACGTAAGCAGCATAATGCGTAAATCACGCGTTACCTCAATTGCAATATAATTGAAGTCGCAATTACGGCCTATTGTTTGCAAAGTTGAGCATCACGCGCACAGATCCGAGCTGGATGAATGAACGGCTACATGTGAGTGTAAAACATAATGTGCGCCATCAATTCATCATGACCGGATAAGTGCGAGAATGCTCAGCTCGAATCCTCTCTTAAATCTCGATAAAATACCGCGCTGATCCACTTTGTTAAAACTCTCCAGGGTAAGTTAACATATTTTTAACTAAATTAAGTTAAAGCTAATAGCTTAAAAAATTAATTTACTAACGTTAAAAGTTACACGAAAAATCAACTCAATTAAAAGTTACATTAAGATTAAAAGTTAATTTTAAAAAGCATTATTTATATTAAATTAGAAATTCGAAATTTTTTAAATTAAGATTATTCAAATCAATTATAATATGGTCCATCAAATTTTTAATATTTTATTGTAAACTGAGTTTATACGAAATAAGAGAAAAATATTATTTTTTTCTAGGAATGTATTTTTTCTTTTACATAAATTTTTCACTTAGAAAAAAATTAATAAATTAAAGTTTGTATTTCCAAAAGTAACCAGTTAAAGTTAATGGCCTTCCTATAATAAGCTATTAGTCGGTATCATAAGTCATAAACTGTAAGAATGAATCAATCACAATCGAATATGAAAAGAATATTCGACTGTGATTGGTCAATTCTTATAGCTTATAACTTATCATACCGACTAATAGCTTATTGTAGAAAGGCCATAAAAGTTAAATCATTTAAAATTAACTAAGTTAAAAGTTACTAACTTCTTAATTTTATTATTTTAACTTTTGATTTTTTAACTAGTTACTACCCAATTCTAAAACTTTTAAATCTTATCTTACGAAGCTATTCTCGATCGAGTGCCTATTAACTTTAGGCTGCACAAAAGAGGTCAATCACTCTAAATGCAAGTTGTCGATTATCTTATCTCAATCCAGGCATCCGCACTTCGTAATAAGATTAAAAATAAAAAAATATTATATATAAATTACTCTTTTGTATAAAAAAATGGTTATAAATAAAATATAGAATTTTGATTATAGATAGTACAATTCAATTAAATATAATAAACAAAAAAATAATCGCAAGCATAAAATGAGTATACTCAAATAAATTCATGAAACACGAGCTATAGAGTTATACATTTTTGTATATCAAAAATATTGCTGTGTTTTCTAAACTGAAAATATTATTCATGATATTGGAATGCGAAGAATTTACAGATAATCACATATCTATTTGCAGTTGTTAATTAGACAGAAAGTATCAAAAAGTAGAAAAAGGAATTATTATTTTGTGGGAAAACGAATGTTATTTGAATTTGAATAATCGACATTTGATAAAATGGTCGACAAAGAATGTTCTTCGTGCGGAGAAAATTCCTTCACGGAGGGACCCAATGATGGTCTAATTAGGAACTCGGAATAATTTACGAGTGTCGCGTCGGCCCTATTCAATTAAAGACGCTGAAAATACACTGAATCTTCGACGATGGTATTCCAAGCTGTCGTTTTAATACGCTAGACTACCGAAGTAAACTGAGTAAACAAGGCATCGCTGCTTATCCGCGGAATTGACACTACTGTGTATGTATTCAAGTCTTTCACACAACAAATACTTGCTCAACGCTCTCATTCACTTCTATTTCTAGAACGAAAAGTTGAACGTGAATGTACTAAGAGTTTCATGTGTGCAGTATCGTATATAGCTTCGACTAGGAAGCTGAATATGATCCCTCTTGAAAAAAATCTGTTATATAGAAAATTTTTGTTAGAATATTTAATAATTTTGCTATTTAAAATTAATATTTTTTTCTGTAGAAATAATTCGTACGTATATAACAAAAATTCAAAATGTTTTATTAAAATTTTTGTTTTGTACAAAAATTATTTTCCATTTTTTAATTAAATAATAATGTTAATTAGTCTTTTCTTATATACAGAAATCAATTTTCTTACGTAATAAATAAATTTTAATAATTTTTATAAATTAATTTTTACTAATGTATTTTAATACTTATATAAATATTTTAATAAATAAATATTTAAAAAATTAAAGTTATATTACTTTAAAAATAAGCACAAAGTTTATTTCAAACTGTTTATTGAGACTTTTATAAATAAAAAATTTGTAGATAAAAATTATTTCGCTATAAATAGTTTTACAAATATTTACTTTATGTCTGTAAAAAAAGTTCATATAAATATACAGGTTATCTACAAATGTACAAGTTCAGTGACGTCTTATATCGTGGGAGAATCATCATATTTCTTAGACACAGAACTGTAAGCGTTGCACTTATGTGTCTGAACTGTAGATTTGTATAAGCATAAATGCGATATGTGTTACGGTTTTCTCAGAATACCATCCAGCAAATTTTTTATTTAAGAATAAGCAGACTAACAGAATTATTTTTTATGCTAAACGCGTTTACTTGAGTAATATGAGCGTGTCAATAACACATTAAGATACGAAGAAAATAAAATATCAAATTATTTCAATGTTTCAACATTCGCGCTGATTCATTTTTTTAGTAATTTGTCAGTTTATCGCTTTTCTTTCATCCACATTAATTAGTATATTAATGTATAATTAATTAGTATCTTAATTATTTCCAAAATATAAATTGTTTCTTTTACGTCACCTGCCGGGTGATAGAAGTGCACAAAACTTTTCGAAATTTTTCTACGACGAAATGCTGCAGTTTAGCCTCTCGAGAATATCCCACGTTAGCGCGATCACGTGGCTTTTCTACGCCTTTTCTACGCACACCGTTCGTAAACAAGAGGGGCGCACAATGGCGGCTGGGAGCTGGGATCAGGGCAAACCAACCCCGTCGCGCCGGGCTGTCGCTTCTTGTCTTATCTTCACACACGCCGAAGCATTCCACACACTCGTCCTGCGTTTTACAGATATGCTATCCGTAATCCCATTCAAGTGCATTTCTCACGATGAATATTACGAAACACGATGATAAATGAAGACTGTACGTCTCGCGTGAGAAGAAATAGGAATTATTTCTCAGACTTTGGATACCATCTGGTAAAGATTCACCAGATTGTTTTTGAAAATCGCCCATACTTAGACACATAACGAAACAAAATAACGTGAATGCTCATGAAAAAATACGTTCAATGAAATTCAATGATGAATACGAAAATACGCCAGTTTACTCTCTGACAAACCCGGAAAAAAATTCATAAGATTTATTCACATCGAAATTGTAACGTCTTAAAGCTGCAAATGCTATACAACATATAATTCGAGAGAAAGATAGAACCTGGATATGTAAATATTTCGTATAATTTATAAAAAAAAAAAACATTTCTATATTTTCCCTAATTCGCGCGCAGGAGACTGCCGGATTATCCATGCGTTGAAATCTTCATTATCCAAAATAAATTCGCGTTAAAACCACCTGTCAGATAAAAAACCCACGCAACATAAAATCTCAAATCGGCTCATATAAGACGTCTTAAAGATGTCTAAAAGATATTTTAAAGGCACATTACTAAAAATAGTCTTAAAAACGTCTAAATGACGTCTCATGACTCGATTTGAGACTGCCGGGAAGGGTACGAATGACGCGGTCGTCTTTGAGGTCGCGGAATCTCCGTTCATCAGCGAGATCAGCAAGGAACCCCATTTAAATTGGTCCGTGGCTCTCTCACGAGCGATTTTTCGCCGGTGCCCCGCGGAGAAGCGATTGGCGAGCATTCGCCACGAACCGTCTTGTCCAATCGTCGCCGTGGATTCCGGTGCCGGCGGCTTCACACGCGAGACACACGGCGGCGGGATCCCCCGCGTTGGCCGCCAACGCAAAGAGAAGAAAACTACCGAAACCGGCTGCTCATATTTCACCGCGAGCTCTCCTTTCGAGAGGTAATGGGAGGCTCGATTTGTCTCTCTCTCCTTGCGCTTTTTCTCCTTCTCTCGGGAGCCCGGCATCCTCCACGTTCCTTCAGCGGCAGCAACCCCGAATCCCACATTCCGCGCTTACCTACCTACCTACCGACGCTAAGGTGCTGACCTCCCGCGAGAGGAGTGAAACAGCGAAAACCCGCGACGTTGCGTGTTGTAGTCCGCGGAAGACGATGAAGAGGAGGCTGAAGATTTGGATGAAGATAATGGTGAAGATGATGATGATGATGAGCATACGCAGAAGGTAGAGAACGGCGACAGCCAGACGAATGGACGGACGGACGCCGCGCGCGAGACACACAACACAACCGAAACTGTACGCACGGTCCCGGAGCGCGCGCCGGAAACAGTTTTTAACGAATGCCCCAGCGTACGCACTCGATCGTAAGCACTCGCGCGAGACACAACGAGGTTATGAGCCGTACACAGGAGGCGACGACACGTCACGCACACACCAGACCGTTCACCACTCACAACTACGGTCGCCGCGCGGCCAACGAATCGTCAGGCTGTATCCGGCATTGAGGCGGCATGAGACCAAGCACAGACCGAGCTGTGGGTCAGGCTGTAGAACAACCGAGTCTCGCCAAGCCGGCTTCAACGGATCCGATCAGTTGACGGCGGGCTCTCGACCGGGTTGGCCGGCTTTCCGAAGGGATTGTTCGTGGCTGCGTTCTATGCACGCGCTTCTTCTCTCTTTCTCTGTCTTTTTCTCCTTCTCACTCTCTGCAGCTGCCGTCCGTCCTATTTTCCAGCTCGAGCCACGCTCGGATTACAGGAGAGTAAGCGTACTCCAAAACCAGGGGACTGGGAGAGGGGAATACTTTCGAAGATAACTTTCAAGATGTTTACACTTAGAGTGGGCATAGTTTTGAGTTTGTCTTCGAGACTCTAAGCTTACTGTTAATCAAGTTAAATAATATTCAGTGGTACCATATACACTCTTCATTAAATGATCATGATGGTATGCAGCTGTTACACTCTGGCACTGTTGAAATACTTATCCAGGTTCTCAAGTCAAGTTCATTATTAATATGTTAAAAAGATATCGGTTCTCGCATATCTCTTGCGCATATCCCCTATTTAAATGACCCCGAGAGCGTAGTTTAATATCAGAATCGGAATATCTGAATGTTGCAGAATTCTGTACCCTTTGAATTACACGAGGAATTGTGTTGACACAAGATACTATTTATAGATACACGCCTTTCGCGAGCGAACACGAACTTGTGCAATTGATAGATAGACAATATTTTCAATCTTCCGCGGTGAATGAATTACAGACGTCAAATCTAATCGGCAATTGTATTCTTCCATGCTTATTACGTCAATGATATCGTAATTTTGCAAATAAGTGTACACTGTTAAAAACCGGCAGCAGAATTTAATGTAACGGAAGCAAATTTCAAGCAAAACATTTAATGTGCATTTAATGTTATCAAAAGTGCACTAAATTTCATGCACATGCTTTTCAGGTCTAGATAGATATAGATACATTAAATTTAATGTGTAACTTAAAAATGTAATGAATTTTATGACATTTTTAACAGTGTAGGATGTTTGTTGAAGTCGGTGCACAATCATAGTCTACTTTTCATTTGCCTAAACTAATAGTCTATGTTATTATACTCATGTAAAACACATTTACATAGTTAACATATTATAACTATAATTATACATTTACATAGTTATATTATTATAACTATGTAAACATATTTACATAGTTATAATAATAACTATGTAAATATATAATTATAGTTACGTGATAAAAATATATTAATACATGTAATATATAAATATATATAAAAGCAATAAAAACTGTTATTATTTATGATTTACCTGCTACGATTTATATGCAAATATCTACATCAGAAAAAATTATCAAAATAAATTTTCCTTCGTCCTATTTTAGAAAAAAACATTTCCCAAAGATTATTAATATTAGCAAGCTTTAAACACACGTGAGATTTACAATTTGTCTCTTCTAGTTATGTACTTTTAGTTAATATTTTATTTCTTCCTTTGTATTATGTTCTAAATAATAAATAAAGTAAAAACTGAGAAGAGAAAGAGAGAGAAAACAAACTCGTAATACTGAAGAGCAAACAGAGTCGATATTCGCCCGTATGTACTTACATATTTATGGCCGCAGTAAGTGATCCCTAAAGCGGACGGCGCGTCGTTTAAATAGGCTTTACAAGCGGCGGAGAACGTGTAATTTTTCGTCATCTCGCGGAACCCTAGTTTGGGAGGCGCTGCCTGGGAGAGAAAGGGAGGCACGCCGCCGCCGTGCCGAAGACCCAGGGTCTTGTGAATCGTGTTTCAGAGGGACGAGACGCACGTCGGAGCCCAATGTATACGGTGGCTCGTTCGAGTTACTGAATGGCCGCGCACGCGATACGCCACGGAATTTATATGAACGGAGCGAGATCGTGATTTCCCACAAATACGCGGAAACGTATGACGTTTCAGCGTAGTACCTGCTACGGTTGAAGAATGTGATTCACGACGCTCAATGAGCTATCCACGTCACTCGGGTCAAGTTTAAAGCAATAGTCGAAGGCGATTGTTGGACGGTATCCAAGCACATAGAATGCTGTCGAATGCTCTTCCGGGAATTTGCAATTTTGAGATCTTGAAAATGCGAATTTCAAGCATTTTGGATATTCAGTAAACTATTTATCAAATGTCTGTCGATTGTTCTCAGTATTCTTCTACCATGAAAACTTGAAAGTTAATTTTACTGTACGAAAGATAAAGTATGCATTTTTATATAAAATAAAATTAACATTAAGAAATATGTGCACTATCCCAAAATATACAGGGTGTCTGAGATAGGTGGAATATCGTTCGTGAATTAAACTGCATAAAAAAATCCTCCATTTTGAGAATTTTGCAGTAAGTAATGAGAAATAAATTAATAAGAATCTGCGAATGAGCATGCATCAGTACACGATTCAGTCAACAAATATTGATTAAAATTTAGTACATTTTTTTAGTGTATTATTTATGTTATTACAGCAACTGTAATTAAGTTTTCAATATTTATTCCGTCTAGATAACTAAAAAATGATATGTTAATCGATTAATTGACAATTTTGAAAGCGAATGCATCTATTCAATTATTACATAGGTCAGTAATTTTGAAAATCAGGTTTAATTATAATCTTATTTTTCCAGTCCTATTTATTTATGCAAATTTTTTTGCAGTACTTTACCATTGCTAATACAGAGATTATCACTGAATAGAAGAAACGATTATTATTGTAGAAATATATATATACATATATATATATATATATATTTCAATGTGCAGAATCATGAATATCTTCTTGTTCCGTGAATGATGGTAAAGTCCTGCCGAGTACATACAAATATACATTAGCATTTAGTTTGAAAATACACAGTTAATCTGAAATGCTTAACATGGATAGCTTGCCAGTGATTGTACCTAATGTACTATCTAACGTACCATCATTTTCCGAGTCACGGATTATATAATGAATAATTTGCAGTTGGTGAGATGGACTCTATATTAGTTGAAGGATATTACTGCGCGATTATGGATGGATGCTCAAGCGAAGATATCCAGTATTTGATCTTCTTTCCGGAACAGGGATAATAACGAGAATTTCGATATTACTTTTAAATCTGTTACGTTGCTAAGGTTTTGCGCTAATGTAGATTAACTTTAATCCCGATGTGTGTAACTTATTTTCTATCCTTTTTAATTCTAGGAATTAGAAAAAAAATAAAAAATAAGCTAAAATGAGATTGAAGTCAATCTACATTTCCAAATTAATAAATATGACAATGATCCAATAATGAGCAATCAATATAAGATGGGTGGAAAGATTATTTCATCTGTTGATCTGTCACTGACTGACAAACAATTTATTAGAATAAACGTTTCGGAACTCTATTGGATCTTCAATCTACATTGATACAAACAGGTCCACGAAGGAATCACTTGTTTATTATGGCTTTTATTTATTCCATTGCGACGTTAACGGCGCGTTAAACGATTGAAATGGTCTGTTCGCCATAACCGTGCAAGACAGGACTTTGGTATCATCACGTCAGTGGAGTCGCATGCATATTCCCGAGGAAATTAGCGACGTGACATTACACATTCGTCATCCGCGCTTGACACTATCACCACGAAGGGAAGCAAAGGAAGTGCGGCAGTTTCGACGACCATGCGAGGAACGGCCCCAGGATCTTCCCGCCCGTTATTTCAACATCCGCGTCGTAAAAATCGCAGGTCTGTCGCTCTGTCGTGCCGGATGCCGCCGCGTTTGCGGGAGAATCCTGTTGGAGGAGAGGGTAGTTGTGAGAAATCCTGATGTACGGAGGCTACATTGGAACATCTCTCTCGTAAGGGTTTCCGGAATATTTCTCGTCGGAGAGGAGGAAAAGGCTCGTATGTGTGTGTATATATATATATTTTTTTTTTTTAAATTTTATTTTAAATAAGTTTTAAATAATACACACACACATACACACACACACATATATATATATATAT
>QKQZ01053636.1:0-29263 GCA_003595255.1 Solenopsis fugax | reverse complement strand
GGCAGCCGTAGGAGGCATGGACACGAGCGAGCGAGCGGTGCAGCCGATACTGAGCAGGGTGCCGCGTGTATTTTTCATGCTGCGTTGTATGGCTGGATTAGGACCAAGGTGTAATCATTTAAGAGAGGCTGACGACGGCCGAATTAGGACCAAGGTGTAGCCGGTAAAGAGACCGTTCTTTATCTGCTCTGCGCCGCCCGTTCTCTCGATGTCGCTTGAAGTTGGGATCCTGGAAAGGCTAGTTGAAACTGTTGAGACGATAGGACCACAATGCTATGATGATGACCAAAATAGCCGGTGCTATTGTTCCTCTTTTCAACAATGGTACTAGGGACTGAAAACTAGATGGGACCGCGAAGACTGGCTGAAATATTAGAATCGACGATGTGATGGCCAGTAAAAAAGGAATGATAGTGTTCCATGTGGTGTGTTGTTCACTTGCTCGATAAAAGCTAACTAGAACTTTAGGGCGAGATGCAGGGTGCTTTATGTGCTATTTATCATGTCCCTACGAACTGAGCTAGGAATTCTAGAGAAGACTAGAAATCATGACTTCTAACAATTTTAGAAGGTTTGAATGAAATCAGGGAGACTAATGGATCACGAAGATCCAACTTTCCAAATCAGGCGCAAGCGTGAAAAGTACTATATGTATAATTGAATTGAATTTAGAGGAGGGTATGAGGAAGAGACTGAACTCGATCCGACGCACAAATACGTTGTCTGTTTTCGAACAGAACTGTTGATGATCTATTGAACTGATCGCGACAGGATCGACGAGACAATCGTGTGCGAGCAATCCTCCGGACGTATCGAACTATCGGACCGATGCTCATGCGACGAGAGGACGAATTTCCTCTTTACGTACTCCCCCGAGTATCGTGACGCCCCCCACGTATGTCTATTGCGAATTCACGATTCTCGTGCAGACGAAACCAGCTTGCTGGATATCCTTCTTCGTGTACATAGTGTATAAGGAACACGCGCCGCATAATGTAAAGACGCCTTCGGCTAGCGTAGGAATAAGCGATTGGGAGCTCGATCTTAGCCCGTAGATTGAGACCTCTGGCAGACTTCGAGAGGTACGAGCTATCTCGCGAAATGAAGAGGGTTCTCGAGCGGGATCGAGCGAGAGTTGCCTCGTTTCGGTGTGGACTGGGTTCGCTCAGTGCCATCCAGAAGTTGCGCTGATTCCTCGCTGACGTTCGTTGACGCCTGGTAACGCTCGATTTCTCTTTTCTTTCTAGCATCTAGATCTAAACAAACCTTGTCCAGGTAGGATAAACTCGGTAATGGATTATCGGGATGGAACGGGACAATTGCAGATTCGGAAAATATTGTCTAAGAGGTAGCGACATTCGTAGCCGAAGTTGAGATAGGCCGAGGGGGGAGGGGGGTCCGGTCCATCCACCGGGACGAGGCGTAGGAGGTATGCGACGATGGTCGCGAAGAGGCAGGCGTCTCGTTAGACTGAAACACGCGAGGACGAACGGTACCGTCGGCGTTCTCGCGTCTACGGGGCCGCGCTGGCAAAAATTGTGGAGTGCGTAGATTTAATGCGTGCCGGGTGCGAGCGCGGCTCCGCCCCCGACTCTCAGACTCGAGCGTGTGTGTGTGACTGTATGTGTGTTGAGGCGAGGTGGAATTTTTATCGAGCGTACAGAAGCTTAAGAGCGAGCGCGTATAAACGTGCGTGTGCATATGCTATGTGAGAGAGAGAGAGAGAGAGAAAAAAAAAAGAGATAAAAATATATATAACGATTACATATATAGGATACACGAGAGATGTAAGAGAGTTAGCGAATCACGTGCGTCGACTGCCTTGTACAAGCATAATGCATGCGTGTGGGATGTGCGTGCGTATAGATTCCGTATCGATGTATTTTATTGTAAAGAAGTAAGACAAAGAATTTTAGGCGTGCGCAGACTTCGATTTTTGTAGAGAAATTGTATAACTTGCTGATAACTTATCTCTTAGGGAAATGAAGAAATCATGATTGTGTGTTGACCGATCGCTAAATGCCTATAACGCGATAACCAGAGGGAAACTCGTCCTTAAGGCATGAACGATTTATAAAAGACGTCGCGAGGACGAAAGGAAGAAAAACGGAAGAAAATGAGGCGACACGTAATGCGTTGATTCTAAATAATTAAGTGGCGTTAAGTGACTGTAAATTCGATGCTAGAACGCTATTTGTTTACTAAGGTAATGGTAGCCACAATGATGCGCGAGAAAGCTAGGGGGTAGAAAAAGGGGGGCGAAGGAGGGGTGCACGAGCGAGACTCAAAGAGCGAGGTAAATAGGAGAGCGAGAGGCGTATAATTAATTACGTCTGCATATGCAACTATATATATATGTATCTATAAACTACATAATGTTTGTTCAGTAACTACTATCGTCATCCATTTTATATATATTATGCGATTATTGATTATTAATTATATTATTTTATTACTATTCGTCAGTGTGACGTAAGGAAGAGAGAGATAAAGGGGGGAGAGGGGGGAAAAAGGAAGAGATAACGATGGTGCGACAAATTTTATCAGGCAGCGTTTTGCGAATGCCAAATCAAAAGATACGGCCGATGATGCGTTTCATATAGCGAGAGAGAAACAAAAAAAAAGATATTTAACAAAACGAACGAACTGAAGAGCGGGGCAAAACGCAATGCATCCATTTTGCCGAGCGAAACCGCGATAGGGAAGCGTGCGCGCGCGCACTTATGAAAGCGAGAGAATGTGCGTATACATGCTTTGTGTGTCGTGTATGTGTGCGTGTGTACGTGCGTGCATGTGTGTGTGTGTATGTGCGTGTATTATGTGTGTACATGTGAATGAGTGAGAGAAATAAAAAAAATGATCCGCCTCAGTTTTAGTGGGGCGTTCAGCGGACGAAAGGGTGGGCTTTAAAAGAAATAAATGCTGGTGCTGCTCTGTGATTTTTGTAAAGGAAAAAAAAACAAATAGTAAAAAAAAAGGAACCCGAGAGTGAAGGAGATACCGAGAGAATACACGAAACGATCGAGGGACCCGATATTCTGCGGGATCTTCGTGAACATAAAAGAAATACAAAAAAAAGTGAAAAACGGAAAGCAACACGTAGAGAGATAGCTTGAGTACCTGGACCCTGCCCTGGTCCGCGCCTGCCTCCGCAAGCGGAGGTGCAAAGAAAAGAAAAAAAGAGAGGAAGGAAGAGAAAAAAAAATAAATGAGAAGTAGAGAATGTGAGAGTGAAAGGGAAGAGTGAGCAAGAGTGCGCCGCGTTGCGTTTTATTCAATTGTACAGGCTGTAAAATGTATTCGCTTTCAGTAAGCAAGAAAAAAAAATTTTAATATAGATCGTTAATCGCTAATTAGGGGATATAAGTAGAGGGAGAAAGATATAAGGAGAGAAAGATGGTGAAAGCCGTCTCTCGTAAGCTCAAAAAGCTTTATTGCACCTACACGCGAATCGCACAAGACGGGTTACAAGCTTTGTGGTTCATGGTAGATGATGGTCTTTGCCCTCCCTCGCACTCCTTCTGCTGGCCCCCGCTTGCCCTGTGGGAATGAGAAATCCCCCGGGACGCGCAACTCGCCCAAGTGTAATAGGGAGCGTATGTAATTAGCAATTGGAGACAACCTCCGTGTCCGAGAATACGACACTGTAGCGAGTACTACGCATATTTGCCAGGACGTTGCATAATCGATCGTGAGAGTATCGTGAGAGAAAGAGGAGAGAACTAGCGCGAGAGAGAATGTGAAAAATACCGAAGAGAGGAAGGGAAATAGAGAAATGGTATGAGACGAAAGGGGTGAACAGAGATGCGCGTATGTATGTATGTATGTACGTATAAAAGAGGTGTGAGAAAGAATAGAAGTGAATGGTAAACGATACTAAGAGAACTGAGACATATAACATAATAAACAAGGACCCTTATTCTCGTCTCCTTTTTTTAGAATGATAAAAATAGTGAGTCGTTACGCTTTATATATTATACATCTCGAGTATATGAATATACGAGTAAACATAACGTACAGAGAAAGCAGGTACAGAAGAAAAAAAAACATGCAGGCATCTTGTCGTTAAATTGTAAGATATTGTGTTCAAACTCCAGAATGTACTCTGATCCCCCTTCCTCAGACTACTATATATTAAATATATTGTGCACTATGCTCCAACTTGTCCATACAAATAAATATATTCAAAAATCTCAAACATTTCTGCCTTTATTTTTTCTTCACTAGCTTTATTTTTCAGGATCATATAATAAGACAAAGCTGAGAAATAATGTGGTTCGCTTTATTATTGGATTCAAAAAATCCAGGTAGTTGAAACCGATGAAAATAGTGTTTATATATTTTAAGTTTTTTCATACATCCGGATTTTGCGAAAATGTGATCAGACTAATCTTAATAACTACTTAACAGGATTTCATTGTTTCTAACTAAAATAAAAAATCAGTGCTAATTAAAGTAATTAATGATATGATAATAATCTGTACAATTTCAAATTCTTATTTCTTAAAAGTAGCCAGAAGTATAATAGAGAAAAGAGAAGTATGAGGTCTTATAAAAAATAGAGTAAAGAAAAGGAATTTAGACATTTAAAAATTGTTTATTTATTGGTATGTTTTTGTATTGTTGACTATATTTCTCTGAATGTAAGAGAAACGGGACTGTACCGTACATTTCAAGATAACGTTCAGAGGTGGATGTTTACGCACAAAATATAAATACTCTATATTACGTGTATACAATATGTACGTGAACTATTTTATCATCTATGTATTATAGAAGATACAGATTTGATCAGAAATAGTGAAAATTATATTTTTTAATGTTTAATATTATGTTTTTATTTTATCAACACTAACAATAAGTCAGATATATTAATTTTATAACTTACTTTTCCATATTGAATTATCCAATTTATAATTTACATTGCTTGTATTGTCTACATGAAGAGGATTCATGTAAACATAACGTAAATAATCCATATAGAATTTTGAAATTTACGGCACAATTTTGATTATTTTTGTATTGTTTATGTTACGTTTATACGAATCTTCTTTATACATATATGTAAACAATACGGATAATGTAAATTATTATAAATTGGACAATATAATATTGAAAAAGTAATTAAATTATAAAATTGTTAATATATCTTAGTACTTACAAAAATATATATATTAAATATATTATATTATATAATAGTAAAAAAAATGGAATATAAATATATATAATCATTTGATTATTGTTTACACAGATGACACGTAAAACATAGTTTGCATTATACACAGATTATTTATATTTTACGCGTGAATACCCAATCCTAAAGTATAACTTCGATTTCTTAATTTAAATTTTTTTGCTGAAGTTAATTTATATCTGCAATTATCGACACTAAACTGACAATTTACTGATTGATGGTAATTTTTGTTTTATAAAAATTTTTATAAAACAAAAATTTTTAATATTTTTAGAATATGAAGAGAATATAATAGAGCAACATTTCTTGACACTATTTTCTTTACAATTAAAAAATTTTGTGATTTAAATTCTGCGTTTCAAAAAGTATTGAATCAGTTACCAATCTATTGTCGATAATTATCGACGTCGACAGTTAACAATATAATAATATATTATCAAAAAGAAGCCGAGAGTAGCCACAATTTAATTGATACGATTTTTCGAGACGCTTTCTCTCAACGCGGTGGACGTTTGTACTCCACGATGCCAATATAGATCTCTGAAAGCACGTCGCTCGACTGTTGGCACCTGGCAAAGGGAGCGCCGAGCGCGCGTACACGAACTTCAAATCGTTCCTGTCCTAACCGTTTTCGCGCGACTGACTGATTCATCTCGTCGCACTGTACCGATGATGATAATTTACGCGAACGCAATAGGGACGAGGCGCGAATACCAAATTGTAGAAGCGATTAAACAGTAGATACGAGTAGAAATTGACTCACCATTCACCGTTGGTCGCTCTATCCAACTCCGTCTCCGCTGCAGCTCTCGAACGTTCGAGACCCAAAATCCTCCTCACGACGGTTCGTCTTGATTCACACTTGTCACAAACACGCGACACTTCGCTTTTGACATTCCTGACACTCGTTCGCGTCAAAAACTCGTACGGGACGATGAAGATGTGAGTTGAAATGCGACGTATCGCGATTTCGCGCCGTCCCGTCCGACCGACCGTAGTCATTTGAATGACACTGCGCAACGGCGTGAAGCCAATATGGCGGCCGCGCAGGTGCGCATCGTATCAGCTGAATTAAATCGTAGTGATCATGAGCATGCCGTTATTCAGGCTTCTTTCTGATATTACAGAACAGAAAACATTTTTTAAATAAAAATTTGTAAAAATAAACTGTACATGAATAAATCCTTAGTGCAAAGATAAGAATTAGAATTTTAAGATTTCGAAATTTCGTTAAATCCGGCCGAATGATTGAGGTTATAGCCCCATACTTTTGACTGATACTTTGTATACAAAATATGTGAGATGCTTGTATTTCATCAGTTAATATCTTATTATTCTTCAGTGACCTTCTCTATTCAGTGATAAAGTGAACTGTATTAGTTTTTACTTCGTCCTTTTAGAACATGAAAAACAAAGATTATATACAAGATTTAAGTGTAATTTATATAAGTTTATATAATACATAAAATTAAGCATTAGTTAGTAATAACTAACAATAATCGGATATTACAATTCAACGTTTTGTTCTATTTTATGTATGTCGACAATATTCAAGGTTTGCAAAATTAGGTTATATGTGATTATTTTCAAAGTATGGAAAAGACAAATGCAAGGATAACACTTATATATACGTTTTGCATTGAGATCATATAATTTATATAAATATATATGTTTCCTTTTTTATAGGAAATTTTATAATTTTTAGGAAGAAATATAGTTTATAAAAGAAAATTCTATACAAGCGTAAAACATGGATGAAATCGATTATAAATTGAGATCACAAAATCCTACTTTGATATCACATGTGAGTATGACAATAAAAATCATACATTTGCATTTGTGCTGGGACTTGATTATTCTGTTTTTCTGCAGGCAATATCCAAGCTGATTGAGATAATCAGGAAAGAATTGGAAGAGGAAAAAGATATTTTAAAAGTAAACAGTCTTGATAACTTTCATTTCCTTAATATTTGTCTAGTTTATATATATTTTTTTTTCTTTTTTATAGATATCAGAATTCAAGTTACTCTCATCCAAATGTAACAGTGATGACTCTATAGTTAGCACATCTGCGTGTCAAGCGCTGGTTGTGCTTGGTGAGACTGGATTGTGGGATGTTAAGTCTGCACTAGCAACATTCATGGGGTGCCTATCCTCTTCAAAGTATGTATGTACATGTCAACCAGACTGTCAGCGTTCATTGTGTGGATTTACGTTATTAATTTATTTCAATATTTATAATAATTAATATAAGACTGTATGTAATAATTAATATTTAGAAATCTCATTTAATATTGAGAAATGGCCAATAAAGCAATCATAGCAGGATTAGTACTCAACAATATTTCTTATGTAATTTTATATATATTTTTTAATTCTTTAAATTGCACGCTTTTGGTCTTGAAACACAGTTCATATTGAATTAGAATAGTATTATTAATATTAAATTGATAAATAATACTGTTAATAAGCATCTAATTATATTAATGATAATAAGTATCTTAAAATGTTGCAAAGAATTTATTGCAAAAAATATTACCTCAATTAGAATATGATTTTATTAATCTGATTCAATTCAAAAGAACTGTTTCAAAATTGAATGTAACGATACAGTTTAAAGAATTAGAAGAAAGTATATAAATTATATATAAAGTGTATAAAATAAAAAAATATTGAGCATTAAGGTCCTGACCGTTTGTTAGTCTTCTTTCGATTTTAATATTTATTTATTTCAAATTACGTATTGCAAATTTTAGGAATTACCAGGCGATCACTGTGGCAGTGAGTCAACTGTTAATATTAAATTGGAGGTCGCATGATAAATGCAATGAATATACTCTTGAAGTCCCTACTCAGCATCCATTTATCACGATTCTAACTCAAGATAAACGTAGTTGGAGATCCGTTCTGAATCAAATGAAGTTCATCATGCATCATCACGATCAATAGTAAGTTTTTATTGTAAGAATGGTTATTAGACATCTGTACAAGTATTTTTTTATTTACAACTCGATTTACAAATATTCAGATTTATGACTGGCATACTATTGACTAAAAATTATTTAATAAGTTATAATGAAACTAATTAAATATTTGTTAACCAGTGATCCAAATTAAATATTAATTTTATAATATTAAATACTGTAAATTATTATAAATTATTAAAAATATAATTAATATAATATTAAATTGTATTAAAACTTATATATATATTTAAAAAAAAAATAGTATTAATATTTTTTTAATTACTTGTTAATCTTTTAAAGTTAATCTGTGTTTAAGCTAAACACTAATTTTATAATAGCAAATATATTAGAAAATACAATCTTAAAAAATCTCTTTTTGCCATTTCCTAAATAGAGGTCTGTAATCATTTTTAGTTATTTTATTTTATTACTAAAACCGATTATGGACTTCTATTTAAAAAATGACAAAAAAATTTTTTTAAAGATTACATTTTTTAATTTTATTTATATGAAATATAAATATATTCCTATGACGAATTTGATTCATTATCTTAAGTCTCGGAACGTAACTCTATTGCAAGTAGAAAGAAATACATGTTGTTGCACAGGGATATATTTTATTATTGTTTTCGCCTTTATAAATTGGAGATTTGACAGTCTTAAATAGGATATAAGTAGTTGAGAGAGCTAGAAACGCTATTAAATTGTAATTTATCTGAATTTCAGTGTTATGGAGCAGAGTGTGGAATTATTGCGACCTGTATTTGTGCACATACTGTGCAATCCTTCCATGGATTCGTGTGAAAGTTGCAAACGGGAGACATGGCAACTTGTAATCAAGTCTAACAACACTACAGATTTACGAACGGAGATTCTACTCTGGTTGTGCACTAATCGAACGGACACTTGCATCGATGCGAATTATCGAATTCTCGAGCTTACAGATTTAATGTTGCTGAAGAGAGATAAGGAATTTTGTACGGCATTGGTACCTTTGATCGCGTCACTGACGATACAGCTCTTGGAATATGGTCATGAACCGGTGCAAAATTTTTACGCGATACTGGATCTTTTTGAATATTGTTACAATTATATAGGAAATATTACAGTAGCTTTGATGGCGGAAATAATTTTAATATGTCCCGCAGCTTATTTACTTAACGCCTTCCAAATATGTAAGTACATTTTTAAAACGTAAATTCTGATAGAATCACACATTTTCTTTAAATACAGTGATGATATTAAAAATAAATGCAAGACTTAATTGTGGCCGATTTGACGTAATAGGTACAGTTATCATGAACAAAATGCCGTGTCATCTTACATTATTAAACACATTAGCTGCAGCCTTGTTAAAATGGTTGGCCTATCCATCTTTATTGTGCTCCGACGCGTTAACGATGGCGAAAGAATTGTTAATCAAGATAATGTCGCAAAAGGAAACGGACAGTGGTAACAATACTATTTCAAACAAGATGCTGCTCATATTCAGCTGTAGCAATAGATATATCCAATTTTATATGGAACTCCTCCGCAGTCTGTATTCTCTGGAAAATGAGACTCTGTCGTGGTTGGAGAACCTGTCGCTCGCACCGATCGATCTGAGATACATGTGCAAGCTAGTATTGTGCGGGATCTTTCTGCATAGCAACGAACCTCTTGTCGTGCAGAAAATCTGCCACATTCTTGTACAAATAACGAGAGAGATTAACTCTTTCGCGTCGCACATGATGTCTTTGCTGCTCCATAAATTAACCAAAACTCGTGATAGTTCCACGTTAAAATATCTGTTGCTGACTGTCCCGGAGTTCGCCATGACCAAGGATAATCTGCCGATCGTCATCCACACGTTGGACACGTTGCTGAACAACGGCAAACCGTTGAAGTATTTTGCGATCCAGCTTTACACGAAGGCATTGAAGAGCGAGCCGCGCTGTTATCGTTTCATATCTACCGCTCTAATGGACACCATGGAGAAGGATCATAGCTGGCACTCGGACGTGGCATGCGCCCGGGCGATAAACTATATTTGTGAGAGCTGGCCCGAGCATGGCGAGGAACTCGTGCCGCTATTGTCGCAAATTTTGAATCGGTGCATCGACCAGAATGGCGGTGCGGCCAGTGCGCTCGCGCTCGACAGTATCTCAGCTCTATGCAAGTCCGCGGTGATAGGTATATATTATATCTCGTGTATCTTTGGACATTAAATAATTTTTTTTAAATAAAACACCGCATCGGTGTTTTATTGACCACTATCTATAATTCTTTGTAAAAGTTCTGATTCTCTATGATTAACATTTTCCATGATTTTATTTGACAGGCGTTTATTCTATGTGGCAAGTGTTGGCGCCGAAGATGCGCAAGGAGAAGCGCACGGTGGTGCTAGAGAGTCTTTGCGAGCTCCTTGCAAATGTTCCCTCGTACCCATATCGTTCAAGCGAAGACTACGACAGCTTCATCGTCGAGATCGTGACGCTTCTGTGGAGCTACACGATATGCGACGATATGAGGGTCGCGAGAGCAGCGTTCAAGGCGTTGAAATCTTACCATGTGGAACAAATTCCTTTAAGTGCTTTGCCTTTAGACTTCCGATCGGACATTAATAAGATGAGTAACGAAGACACAAAGCCTGAGGATTTGCCGTACGTACCAGGCACTTGCTGGATCCAGATGCTGAAGAATGTGAACAGGAACATCCTATCGGCGGCCGGGGATCTTCTGATTTTCTACATTAGTAACGAATTAGAAGGTTTCAGAAAGCGAATATACTATTGGCCGCAAGGAGAACCGCAAAACTTTAAGTACCTACCGGAGAGAAGCGTGATAAGGGCCGTCGGTGAGTACCTGAGACGAGGCGATTCATCTAATCAGATAGTCATGGTGGAATGTTTGCGCATATTCGCTCATAAATACAAGAAGGCGATACCAAACATAAAGTGGCACTTCTTGAAACAAACCATGCAGATATCAGAGGAGGCGCAGGAGTACAGTCTGTCCATTATAAGTCGTCATTGCAAAATTTCACAATCAGCGAAATTGTTGACGGAAAGTTTTCTATCTCAGTACACGTGTCAATCAGAAGCCGGTCGATTGCTGTTAGATGAGAAACATCTGGTGCTTTACTTGAATCTGGAGGAACTGTGCGAAGCTATTCCGCCGAATAAATTAAAAGGATTTATTGAAACTTCTATCTATTATGCCATTGATAGGATCTTATTGAACGAGAAATCCGTTTATCTGTTCAATTATATTATATCCTCTTATATCACTGCTTTGAAAAATAACTCGATACAAATAGGAAATCGTACGCTGCTAACCCTTATATTGGAACAGATATCGGAAAAAATCAATTTAACGTCCAAACATTTCGAGAAGTATTTTGTGGCTGTAATGGAATTACTGGCCAAGGACGTTGAAAGGATGACGTCGCCTAGCACTTGGTGGGTAGAAACACCGGAAAGATTGAAGACCGCCATCGCTATTAGAGTCCAAACAGTTTTCAAAGGAGATATCGGCGCGCAACTCGCTTGGTTAAAAGAACTTGTCGACGTGACAGGATCTAATCCTGAGTAAACATTAATAATAATTATACAGGAGATAGACAAAATAATGTGGACACCTGGAGAATATACTAATTATTTTATTAATAAGAGGTGGTTGGCTTAACATTTGTTTTTAATATAAATTTTATCCTTATTGGAATAAAGTTATACAATGCTTAAATAGTCACCAATGTAATAATACACTTGTCTAACAGAATTCTTTCAAGAGATGTGCTTAAAAGATATTGAAGAAGAAAATCGGCCTCTCTGTTGAAGAATATCTTCAACAACTTATGCAATTAAAAGATGTTCTACTAAAAGAATAGTACAACATTCCATTGATGACTATTTAAGTATTGTATGACTTTATTCCAACAAGGATAAAATTTACATTAAAAACAAATTATAAGTCAACTTCTTATTAATAAAATAATTAGTGTATTCTCTAGGTGTCCACATTATTTTGTTTAGCCTTTGTAGAGCTGGCGTCAAGTTGCCTAATAAATTTTTCTTTGTCTTTATAGATTGCAAACATATATGTTGGAAAACATACAAAAAGTACAGAATGAGTTGAGGTTTGAAAAATTCTGCGATTTTGAAATACAAAAAGACTGGATTCTAAATTTTATAGGACACATTAATGCGCTTATGGTAGAGGCTCTAGACGAGAAAAACAATATAACTTATTACTGTGATATTTTATTCATCCTAGTTATCTGTCTGTCTGGCATAGAGTGCCTCTTACCGAAGAAAGAATTGCTAGTTACTTCGCAAGACATTAGAATAAGATTATTTCCACAGGCGATCTCTATGCTTATCGATCGTCAAGTTTGGAAATCCATAGCACGACAGGTATGTGTAAAATTATATACTCTTTGTTAGCTATAGATATTTACAAAGATTTATAATCTCTTGATTTTTAAATTAAAAAAAAAAACATTACATTCACGTGTTAAAATTGTGATAGAACTTTTCGTCACAAAAACGAGCAATATGTTTATTATACATAAATGTACATTAAATCATATTGATAATTTTTTTAGATCATGAAATGGTTGAATCACATGAGGAGCAGTTCTGTACCTGATGTATATATACTTGCATTTCAAAACGCATTAATCTTATTGAGGAATGAAGAAGATTATAACTCAGAATGGAGAAATTACCTGTCAGTCAAAACTCTTCACAAATATAACTAAGAGAAATATATGTCTATGTAAGAAATATTTTTTTTTTTTAATAAAAAAAGGGAAAATTTTTGCATTGAACTAATTTACTTATTTGTATTACTCAGCCTTGAATTTCATTTACGATATTAACCTTACAATAATGAACATCTGTAAATACATCTGATATCATTTGTTTAAACCTTATTACTAATAAAATAATTTCGATTATATCAAGCTTTAAATATATATATATACACTTTAGGTCCATATTCTTACGTAACTAACACTCAATTCGTTAAAGTGTTAAAAATTTCTATATTTAAACAGTGATGTAGAAAAAGATATGCTAATTCGTTATTGTTAATTAAAAGATAAACATTTAAAAAGGAAAGAATAATTTTCTATTATTTTCTAATGACTATAGACGTTTTCCTGAATTTCATTGGAGATATGTAGATCTATATGCGACCGAGCACATGAAAATTTTAGTATTATTAAATTATTTATGGAGTTAATCAGGAAGAGAACATATGATTATTAACTTAACGCTACTTTCACCTGAAGACAATTACATACGACGAAACGGACGCTTTGGAAAAAATTCTGTTCTAGTAATTCTAATTTTCTAATTCGGCAACTTCTACACACCGTTGCTTCTTATGTACATCAGTACATGTTAAAATATTTTACAAGCGATGCCGGTGCAAAGAGCGCGAAAATTCTATTTTATAAGACTTGTATAAATGTAAATTCATATAAATATCAAATAAATCACAGAAAGAAACGTACCTATGCTCGTTGTATACAAAATACATGTCGTTCGATACGCATATCTTGAATAGAATGGCGAGCTCATGAGTGCTTCATTAGTAAAAGTAAAAACGCATATTAATAATTCCTAACTAAATCGGACGATCCATTTGCGCAGTAGTTTATGAATGACTAGCGTTGTATACCTATCTACAATTTCCTCGTCACATGTGTTGTATGTGACGGCACTCATAATGCTACACGGACGTCTCACTATTGTCTAATGTCATCACCGTTAGAGTATTGGGTCTTGAGCCAGTTAGGATTTGCTCCTCGGGTGGACGCATCCTAGGCTCCAGAATATTTCTCTTCGTCTCCACGTTCTTCTTGATTGGCGTGCGACTAGGGCTAGACTTTCTGCTGCTTGGATATGACTTCAATAAACGTGCCCTGAACAATTAATAAATTAAACCTAAGTCTTTATACTTCTAAGGTCCACATGCATCTCAATGTAGTTTATCTTTTTCTAATTCTTGGAACTATGAAAAGATAAAAAGTAAATTAAATTGAATTTAAAATTAACCCAGTCGACATAATTTGCAAATGCTGCATAATTTGGGAATAATACTTATGTAACAAATATTTCGTGATATTTATATGTCAGTTACTTGTATCAACTGTTTTCTTTTATGTAATATAAATGATATATTATTTACATAAAAAGTAATATGCTTTAGTATATAGAATTTAATCATTACATAAAGAAATAGTTACATAAATATACTATTGTTATTTTAAAATAGAACGAAATTGTAATATAATTGACATTACAGTAATTTTCATGTTATACAAAATATGATAGAAGGAAAGAATATTTTGGTCCAGTGAGTAGATAACTATGTCGATTGGGAAGTTGACACTAAGAACATGGATGCAACATGACCAAAATATCCTTTAGTAATATTCGAGACATACTTAGAGTGTTTAAACTATTATATCTTCTTGAGTGGAAGATTAGTAGATATTTCACATCATACTTACGCGTCCATCAGCTTCAGAAACAGGCGAGTGTACACTTGGTATTCCTCGTCGCCGAACTCGGTAGGATCGTGCCTCGCGTGTTCGTACAGATCACAGAACTGATGAATTATACGCTGGCCACTTCCGTTTAATGGAGTGGCAAGTGTGGTGAGCAAATACGCCCTCAGATTCTCCGAGGGGTGTCTCTTCAGACAATTGTCATACCTCGTGATCTCTGCTTCTACAAACAGACACGATGTGAAACGGGGTACAATCTAAAACGACGATGGTAACTTACCCAAAGTTTTAACATCGTCAACCGCCTTCAGTCTGTAATAATGCGGCGGAGCTTGTCCTCCTGGAGTCAATATATACCTAGGATCGCTGATCAGCTGTGGCTCATATTGGATCCTGGGTATCACCTCTATTTTCCTCTCTATTTCCTTCTTCACGGACTGAAAGACATTTTCAGCATGTTCAAGCAACAATACAGTGATACAGTGAGTTAACCTCAAAATTACATGCTGAATCGCACCTTTTTTGTGTCGTGTCCTATGGGAACGTGAGGACCCCGACGAGATCTCAAAGCAAATCTCATGATCTGTCGTTTCGCGAAGATGAACAGCAACAATATTGTCAAAACGCCCGCCGCTATAAATATCACTATGGTCACACCGGACAGCTCCTGAGTCATTCTCGCGCGACAATCAGGGCGGTCTGCCCTGGTCTGCCCGTCTGCCTCCGCGAATAATTGTCAGCGGGCACTACAATCCTCACGTGAGAATCGTATATCGCTTTAGGGCGATAACGTGATCTGTCATTCGAACTTTCGAATACAAAATCCTCTAGTCAACTGATCGGCGCACAGAGTCGTATCTCGCACGCATCGCCTTTCATTAAAATAGATTAGTTATTATTAGTTTAACAGGATTGGGTAAGATAATTCTTTTTTTTAACTTAATTAAAGTTAATGATTTACAGAATTAATTAAAAGTTACAAGATTAAATTAAGTTAAAAGTTAATTTTGAAAAATATTAAAGTAAAATCTCGTAATATTTTAAAATTAGATTGCTTTAAATAATGAAATAATTACAATACGGATCGTCAAATAAATTTAATATTTTATTTATAAATTAAGTTTATATGAAATAACAAAGAAATATTCTTTTATATATATATTTTTACATAAATTTTTAATAACAAATTAAAATTCATGTGTTTTAAAAATAGCTAAAGTTAAAAATTAACATTTTAACTAGTTACTACTCAACCCTGATTATTAATTATTTGCATCAAACTCTTACAATTAGTAGCAAATTTTATGAAAATAATATTATGCATGTTGCATACAAAACTCTGTGTGAAAAAAACACTTCATTATATTATTGAAAAAATTAGGGAAACAGCAATCTTCCTCAGTCCTATAACAGCAGAATTAAAAATTGAGGAGTAAGTTCAGACAAAAGTTGAACAAGAAATGACAAAAGAATTACAAAACGACAAGCTGGGAAAATATTTGCATTTGTATGGAAACATACAGAGAAAATGTTTACATATATAAAACGAAATAAAAAAATAAAAAAGAGAAGAGTTAGCAGAAAAGCTAGTGTGCAAATGAATTCATATTTCAGAAATAAAAGTAAAAAAATCTTCAATTATGCTTAAATAAATTTTAATTGATATTAAGATTGGGATAAATTATGAAATGTAAATTATGATTAAAATTTTGTTATTGATATCAAATATAAATTTAAAAATACACTTGACAATTATCATAGATAAAAAAAATTAAGCCCTATTTCATAAAACATTATGATTAAGATAATATAATAATTAAGAATTATTATCGTTAAATATACATACAAATTCGTTAATTGGAAGAATCTGGTAATACGCAATCATTACATGTGCAATTTAACGATTATATATTCCTTAAAATATTTTCTATAGGTTTTTTGAATAATGTTTCATTGACAGCAGCAACTTCAGCCATTATAATTTTCTGCTCTTCAGACAGTGCAGTATTAATTTTTAAAAATGACAGGACAAGCTTTCCAAAATTCTTATCTTTGGAATAATAAAGTGCCTTTCCTGAGAATAATTTGATAATTTTATCGATCATGTTACGGTTCAGTTTTACAGATAAGAAATTTTGCAATATGGATATGTGCCATGGTTTCAATTCTTTGACACATGCAAGAAACTCTCTGTAAAAAATATTAGAAAGTTATTAAATCTACTTTTAGATAAAATGCTTAAAATTGAATAAAATGCAAGTTGAAGATATGTACAGGATGTTCGGCAACAAGTGAGAGAAAATTTGAGGGATAATTTTCAAAGATAATAAAATAAGATGAAAATCAATAATAAAATTGTGATTAAAGTGCTTTGTAATTTATAATTATTAAAAGTTTTTAAATATTTATGTAAAAGTAGATAAAATACTTGAATACTTAGACATTATAATTAAAAGAAAGCTTCTACTAACAATAATTTTATTATTCTTGACTTTGTAATTCTGAATATTTAAATATTCACATAAAAAGTGCCAAAAGTATGTAAATATTTAAACATAATTAAAAACAAAATCTTAATCGAATTTTGTTATTCTTTTTTTTAATCTTGTTTTATTATCGAGAAACATTCCTTAAATTTTTCTCCCTGTATTGTTAAACCCTGTGTATCATGTCTGTGAAACATACTCTAGGAGAATTGTTTTCTTTTGCTGGTCAAATGTATTCACAATAGTGGTAACCAATGTTATATCTTTCAACTCAGTATTGAGAATAGGAACAAATATGAGTTGCTGAACCTCATCTGGAAATACTTTAATGCATTCAGCAATAGCAGATGACAATAAACGAGACGGCTCCTTAAGTTCGACTATCTATGAATGCAATGCAAACAATAATTAATATGTATGTGGAAAAAGTATCTAGTAGAATCAATAATATGCCAATGGTACCTTTGGTAGCAACAGATGTGTGCAAAATATATTGAGATACTTCAGTCTCTGTTCGATAGTCATATTATTCATCGATTGACATAGATTATAAATGCCCTTAGAACTCAATTTTCCTGCCATCTCATTCACCAATGGGACGAGATCTTCCTCGGGTAGATTTTCTAACTGAGTAAAGTCTATCCTACCATTATTTCGTTCTAAATTCTCACAAGCGCACTCTAAAATATCACATCTTTGTGGCAATGCAATAGCAGCTCTCGTTGGTTCTAGGATTCTCTCAGCTTGTGTGAAGTAAAATTGAGTGGATGGTAGTGGCACTGACTGATCAAGCATCGTTTGGGATTCGCTATTATTCATCAGTTCATCGTTATCATCGCTGTCTTCACTTTCTGAACGTATTTCTTCCTCCTTCTACATTGAAGAATTGCAATATTTATATTAAATTATATATATAGAACTTGAAGTGATCTAATATTAGTGGTTTTTCTTTAGTTTTCATAATTATATTGTATTAAGTAGAACCTATATCAATTTAGAATTAAATTATGATTGCATCTCTAATGATAAAAGCTTCATTTAGTTTAGAGAATGTAATTCATAACATGCCACGCGTATCAGCTCACGTGCAACTCTAACCTGTCCCGCTATAAGTTTCCACATCGGATTAGCTTGGGCAATGTTATCCTTTAGCGCTTCCTTGATAGATACGAGTCTCGTCATGGTCCTTTCTGATATTGTGTACTTTTCGAAAAAGGCCTCCGAATCCGTATTTTCCCGCATCATCTTGCTCACGTTGTATTCTCTTGCGCATGTTCGTTTACTGCAGTGCACAGTAAATAGGCCTATTCTTTTTAACTGAACTTCTTGTACGGCTTCTGTCCTTTTTTTTCCTACTAGGAAAGTAGAAGAGAAAAAAGATAAACTGTTGAACCCGTGGTGAATGTCAATTTGACACAGGCTTAAATTGCATGTATATTTAATGATAATTTTTTCATTGAATTGAAAGGAAAAAATATTGCATAAAAAATAACACTATTTTCAAGCCAAAAATTAGAATTTTTTAATACTATTGTTATTAAAGCAGTCATATTTGATTTTTAAATGATTATTTATAAAAATATATACTTTAGTGAAATTGAAGATTATCAAGTTTTGTAAAGAAGATTAAATTATATAATATATAAGAATGAATATTTTATCATTGTTCTACAATTCTACATGTATCAGAAAGGATATAATTTCTTGCTTATTATTTATTATATATGAAACAATGATGATACATTCCCATATAAAAAAAATATTTCTTTGTTACTTCATATAAAAACTTAATTTACAAATAAAATGTATTGAATTTGTTTGATGATCTATATTGTAATCATTATGTTAAATGACTATAACTCCTATTTAATATGTGAAACAAAGATTGTTAAATAGAATGTATCATAATAATATAATATGTATAATATAATAAAAATAATAAAATATATTATTATCAGAGTTGGGTAAATTAATATATTTTTTTAAATAAATCAAATTAAAATTAATGGTTTATAAAATGTAATTTATTACAATTACATTAAAAGTTGCACGAACAAGAAACTAATTGTCAGTTAAAAGTTGTATTAAGATTAAATTAAGTAGAAATTAAAAGCTAATTTTGAAAATTATGATTTATATTAAATTAGAATGTTGTAATTTTTAAAAATATGTATTACATTATTTTAAATAATATAAAAATTGCAATATGGATTATTAAATAAACAATGTAAATCGTGAAATAGATTCAATATTTCATTGATATAAATTAAGTTTTTATGAAATAATAAAGAAATATAATTTTTTTATATGGGAATGTATTTTTCGTTTTACAATTTTTTTATATAAGTAAATTTTTAATTTAAGAGAAAAGTTAATACGTTACAGTTTATGTGTTTTAACTATAATTAAAATTAGTTTATTTAAAATTAACTAAGTTAAATTAAAAAGTTATTCATTTTTTAACTTGTTATTACCCTTTGTAACTAATTTCCTACTCCTGATTAGAATAATATATTCTACTAATATAAATTTTATCTCTTATACTAATGTTTTATTGTGCAGAACAAGATAATATAGTTTTGCCAATACGAATTACTTGATCATTTCCAGATAAGTAACAAAAAAAAAACCAAGGCGAGTGCACCTCCACAATCAGTCACGCGGCTCATACGGAGTACGCGACGTCAGACGTCAGTGTCGGTCTTGAGTCAGTCAGTCGTGGACGGTCAACGCGCAACAGTTGACGTGTGCGTCGTAAGTTCTCGTGCATTGAAATACGTGATCGACAGGCAGCAACAGCAGTAGCAGATCTTTGCCAAGCGATTCCATGATCACGCCCGCGAGAAACGTCGATTTGCCAGAGTGCTCAACCTTTCTTGACGGCAAGGTGAGTACGATCATCGTATATCTGTAATCTCCGCTTGTGCGCGTTTCCTTGAATAACGTAAAACACCAAGCGCAATCTGAAAGATGCCTCAAGGACTTGGGACCATCCATTCCTTAAACATGAAAAAGATATTTGGGATATCTTGTATCTTCTTCTTCTCTTCGTGAGAAACTACTTGCACTGTAGTCATTGATAAGTGACAATAACGTGTAAGTGTGTGCATTATCATTGTAAATTATTGAAATTTTTATGTACACTATATAAAGAATAAATACCACATGCCTCAGTGATCAAAGTGGCCACCCAACAAATGGAAATGGAATGAAATGGATAAAAATGGATGTGTGTGGTCATTGTTATCCAAATTCTTGATTTTTTTGAATTTATTTCAATCTAATTAAAGTTTAAGAATTCCTTGAATCCATTTTAATCCATGAAGAGGAAATTGAAACTACAGGATTCCTAGTTTTTCAATTAAAAAAAAGTTGCGAGCCATATAATTCATTTTAATCTATGAAATGGGATAAAGTGAGTGATTCCTCTTCTTTCAATCCAAAAGAAGTTTTCAATTCAATTTATGACATAGAATTGAATTGACGTAATTGTTGTTCTTGCTACTCAAAATATATTCAAATGAATTAAAATAAATTACAAATTTTCAACCCATTTAAATCTATTTCTGTTCACTGGGTAAGACATTCGCCGAAAAATTAGAAGGTTCCAGGAGTTCAATTCCTGGTTGAGATTTATTTTTCGCAACAAATTCTTTACAATTTGAAGAGAGGAGATAACAGATGTTTATTAGCATCAATATTAATAAATTATCAAATAAGATCGTAATATATTACTATTTTTGTTCAACTGATAGTTGTGTTTCGAGACTGAAAATTTATTCGGCGTGCAATTTGGTGAACTTGAAAGTGACAACAAATCACATTTGTTTTCACATATCGATCTATATTTTTCTATTATTATTTTTTTTTATATAATGTTCACATATAAAATAATAATAGAAGAATATAGACTGATATATAAAAAGAAATGTGATTTGTTGTCACTATATCTAAAATATTTGTTATAGGTATTGATACTTGTTGAATTAACAAAATTTTTTCTCTCAGTGGCGATTATAAGTCAATTATTCATCAGCGTCAGCCAATTCAACATAATTAAAAAAAATCTTTTCTCTCTCGCAAGTCGCCGTCACGATTGTCGCTTCTTTGCATCTTCGATAGCTTCACAGAATTTTCTCACAGCATAGAATTTTTTTTATTTCCAATAAACGCTCTCTCTTGTATTTTATCATGGTGAATGACAATTTGCAACTCGAAATAGCAATTATTCACATCAATTTAGTGTGTGTTGCTGCATCATAATGCAAAAATGACACATGATAAACGATAAGGTTTGACGTAAATTGATTATGATATGCCATCCGCCGGAACCGCGTTATTTATCGGATTTCAACAATGAGAGAAATAAGTTGTTTCAGACACAATAATTCTGGACAGCCTCGCTTCATTATTCGTTGTTGCAAAAAGCGTGGCAAGTAGATGTGCGTAACACTACAAATAAATTATTACTCGTGCGTAAAACAGCGCGTTATTATTTACATTATCATTCGTCATATCTGAGAGACAGAATATTGTGAGAAAATCATATCAGTCTTCTGTCTTCTATCATGCATTTTTCAACACGTTTTATAATTATTTACAATTATAAAATAGTAAATAAATAATTATAAAACGAGTTGAAATATAAAATTTATAACTATAAATTTTATAATTATTTATTGGATTAGATTTGAGAGTATAGCCTCATAGGTCTTCCTCTTCCTCATTGCGGTTCTCACAGACGTCATTTTTTATTCACAGTATCATGCATTTAATGCTAAATTATGACTCTTCGATGCGTGGGTTACGTTGCGTGCGTATTAAAGTATTATTAGATTCCATGTTAGCTTTAGGTTGAGTTCCGATCCACGTCAATTGCATTTAGATGAGGATTAATTTATTCTATATTAGTATTTTCATGAATTTTTCACAGCTTTCATTCTAAAATAAGTTCACAAAATTAATTATATAATATAGGCAAAAAAAGTATAATAGAAACAATTTTAGCGTTAATTGCTGAAACGTTCCTCTTATTATTAGACAAGTTAAAAAAAACTGCTAGCCAAATGTGTGACGTAAAGTTATGACGCAAAAGGAATTATAACATGTTCATTAGCATGTCTGAGTCCAATCTTGAGTCTGTAATCTTGAAAGCAGTTTTGGTTCTCATTCTTTTCGTCTTGATTTTCTTTTAATTCTGCGCATTGTATTTGCAATTAAGATAATCAATGTCGTTTTGCGTTTAATATACTGAAATAAAGAGCATATGTAATCTCTTCAGACGTGTAAGTTTGTTCCTTTTATCTTCAAGCTGTGGAGCAATTAATAAAAATAGAGAAATGCTCTATATATATTAAATATTATTTTAATATTATATTTGATTCATTTTTAAATTTTTATTCTTCTCTCGTACACTGTAACTACAATGTAAAAAATGACAACTATCGGTTAACCAGATAATCGTCGAGGCACTTTGGGTCGAATCCCGTTCCATTTGATTGTGGCAAGAATTCCGTGCATCCACTTTGGAATGCACTTTCTTTTCCGTGACTCGGAATTGAAAATTATACTGAGGCCACATTTCTTATTATTTGATGAGATTATGTGATAATGTTGTATTTTCATAATGAACAAGATTCCGATTTTTGAAAATTGTAGATATCTAATTAGAGACATTTTTTTTATAATAAAGTTAATAAAAGTTAACGAAAAGAAGAAGGATGATAGTTATTGAAATTAAATTATACTTTATAATACGTATTGCCTGGCAAACTCGAAAGCAATGATTTTTATTAATAGCATGTATTAATAAACGTCTAAAAGCCGATTAGACAAAACTTCATTTAAATTATCTCATTAGATTGAACGATTATGCAGTGACGCACGCGAGACACTTCATTTTCCAAACCACTTCTGCGCGTCTTACAGAAAATACAATTAATATCTACACGTTATATTATAGTATTTCTTATTATATGCTTATTATATCTTATTAATATCTTATTATATTAGTGTTGATAATTAATATTTATTAATATTTGTAATTAATATTTATTAAATTTTTATTACTTAATTGTTAATATATTGAGATTCGTGATTAAATTCGTATTTAATTTTTTTTTAACTTTATTTTCTTTGCACACAGCGTGAGAAGTAATGTTTGGTGTTTTCTCAGCTAAATTGTTGCATAACAGATTTATGATCAATAGTAATTTTGCTAGTAAGGTATATGAATGACATAGTAATTGTTAGATGGATGTTAATGATGATACAGGATGATTCCTTATTACCTAATGCTTTGTTTGTAGATACCTCAATTTTTATGATTTGAAAAGTGAAATTCAATTGCAAAACAATTTATTTTTACGTTTTTATACTCGATTTTTAGTTATACTCTATTACACGTGTAAGAATAAATGTTTATCAGAAAAATTTTTTAGCCAATCTGTGTCGATCGGTATCTGCAATTTTTGCAGATCATCAGACGTGGGGCTTTTAATATGTCTGCTTGAAATTCACGTATCAGCTACATCGTCATTTAATCCTCATTTAATCGCTGTCGATTAGCAATTCTTAAGGTGGAATTTTTATTAGATTACATCGGCATTTAACGAAACATGCCCGCGAATAAATGTGTATTTAAGTCTTCACAAGATCATAATTTATTTTCAATTTTTAATAAACTATATAGATATTTCTTGTCTGATTTAATTTGGGTAAATTCAGTTTTATTCTATTATCAGTTTTATTCTGTTAAGAGTTAGTATATACGTATTTACACTCAAAGGATCATTGGCTCGAGATAAGTATTATATCTGTCATGAATATGTTAAATTATGAGTTAGTTGAAGAAATATACATAGTCAGTCGTGGAATGTGCAAATTTATTTTCCTGACTTAATTTAATAATATATCAAATTTAGTAATCTTCTTAGATTATACTATAATACAAGTTACTATACAAGAGTCGCTTATGTCGAATAATAATTTTGTGTCGCGAAGAATATATTAAGTTAATATTAATTAAGGATTACATTTAATTTCAAAATAATGAAAGTTATTTGTTCTATATTGCACACATTTGAAAGTAATAAAAAATTTAGAGTGATTTTCTACCTCAAAAATGATTTAATAAGAAGAAATATGCTCTAATGAAAATGTATAAAAAAATAATGACAAAAATTTGTATTTTTTAGTACATACATATACTTTAAGCATTCAAAATGATTTATATAAAATTTTATTATGATGCAGAGATCTGTCTGTACATAAACAAAATTTATTTATTTATTTATTTATAGAACTAAGTGCAGAATCAATGAAATTTTACATAAATCATCTTGAGACTTAAAATACTTAAAAAATTGAATTTTCTGCCATTATTTTTAAAATTTTAGTATTATTACATTAATAAAAATAAAAAATAATAAATAAAGTAAATAAGCTATAAAAATGTATTGTTTAATAAAAATAAAACGTAATAAACACAATCTTCATACGCATATAGTTTATATAAAGTATAAATGTTAACACGTTTGTAAAAAGATACATCCTTAACACATGCAGCCTAAATAATTTAACAAAGTCGCAAAATTGAGCTCGATATTCTACGCATTGAAAATTTAGATTACAAACAAAATAAACAAAATGCACAGAGCTATAGAATCCACGAAATTAATACGGAAATTCTGCATAATATTACATCATGATAATTTCACTATGAAATATTACCGGCAAGCCAGAGGCTTTGTCCTCCGTTTCGCGCTCGTCGTGTCGCTATAAAATTCATTAGCTTCGCCACGCGGTAACGCTGGTTTTGCCACTGGAAAATCCAGGTGGTGGCAAGGCCGTTTTATACGTACACACGTCTCGTTTCAGCGTTGCACGTTGTTATCACTGAACCGTGCAGACACATTTTTGCAGCGCTCGTTGGCGACAGAATGAAATGACGGAAGGACTCGTATAAAACAGTTTCACGAAGAGAAATCTATTTCTAGATTATCCGAAGAAAACCGTATGAGTCATAACAACGTCGCTCGAAACTGTCGGATGTAATTATATAACGAGTGCTGTTGTAAATAAAACTAATTTATACATTGTCTGGAATTTAAATTGCTAATATCACTGTAATATTAAAGTTGATAAAAACGCGGAAATAAATAACCGAATCTTCTCTACTTTTGACATATCATTATGAATATTATAAATATATAATATATGAACTTCTTTCTCTCTAAATTGTTCAGTTGAAATTCCTTATTTTAAGTTAATGTTTGCTTGTATATGATTAAGGTAAAGATTTTTTTTTTTAATTTAGTAACTCCAAGACTATTTTCATCATTAGCGTCGTTGTGAAGTTTATAAATTTAAGTACTTAGATAAATTAATTGCATATTGTCTATTTCACTTGTATATTTGAAAATTTTTGTGTTTTTAAGTTGAATGTGATTTATTATGTATCTTGGATCCATCACAATTGTTTATTTATCATAACACATTAATGGATCGATCGACGAGTCTATCTAAGTTATCATGAAATGTCAACGGCACTCAACATGCTTTTTTTAGCATTCTTATCTTTATTATAATTACTGTACACATCTAGCTCAGTGAAGAATTCAACAATACACAGTGCGGTTTATACAAATTAAATATACAAGTAGCATGTTAATTAATCGCCACACAAAACAAGATAAAATTAAATTGATTAATTCAAAGTATCCAAAAATATCCACAACACGCACATAGTCTGTGTTATATTCTCTAATCATTTTTCACTAAACAAATGTTTAGCGGAAACAGACTTAATTTAGGCACTGCATACAAAAGGCAATACGCTGTGTTTTTCCGATACGATGAGCAATCGATTTTACTCATTTTTCACGGACGCCCGGTTGACTAAACGCGTCTAGTAGCAATGCAAGAACTTAGCAGATAACGTATACGTAAATTACGTGAAACTGCTTACATAATGCTTATACGTCTGGATTATTTTATCTGAAATTCACGAAGGCACGTTAGATATGAAAATACGAGTGTGCTTACCGAGTGCTTAAACTGATAATCCCCTAAGCACGAATTTTATGATTGCGTGAAGCTAACAAGAGAGGACTCGTTGAGAAGTGTTTTATCGGAGCGTTTCTTTTTTATTGAAATCGTGCACTTCTCGCGAGATAATTTGATAATTTTATTTAATTAATATCTGCGCGTTTATCATTTAGAAACATGCGCTTCTTGATTCAGTAAATATCATCCCGTTGATAACCCAACGGTGTTGAATTACTGGATGGAAACACATTGATTGCGCGACTAAGACGTGGTACTGTCGCATTGAAGTCGAAAAAGATCAGTTTCTCGACATTCTATTTCATTTCCGAAATCGAAATTCTTTTAATATATACACTTTATTTTCCAGTTGGAGAACACAACAAGAGTATTAAGGTCTTTGAATAGAATAAGGCCAATTATTTTATTTTTTATTTAAAAAAACTTTATTTATAGAAATATTAAACTAAATGAGAAAATGTATCACTAACAAAAAAATAAAATGTATCTTCTATACAAAATATTTAGAAATAAAGAAAAAATTTTTTAATCTTTGTTATCGGGCCTTATATGTTTATGAAAATAATAAGTCTCGAATAAACAATAAATTGAAAATAACAATAGAATTAAACATTATCTTTTAAAGCAGTTTTCATATGATTATGACAAAAACAAAATCTCGTATTCTATAGAGTTTACTTTACTGTTATAAAAATATAATTATTTTTAATTTTGTCTTTAATTAATTTTTTAATCATTGAAAATTTTTAATCATTTGAATGCAATTTTAATTTCTATAATATATACTTAATAAAATTTGCTGAGAATTTTTATATACCCACTTCGTCATAAGTTGTCGCACTAAACAGATACGTTGCTGTCGGTTCTAATTCCCCAGTTTCTCTTTATCTATTTCCTGTGACACATCTTTTAAGCCTATACTTTCATAGACGAATTTATTGCTTTATTGAAAAACATGTTTTTCAGTAAAGCAATAAATTCAAAAGTACTTATATGTAGACATTAAAAAACAAATATAAAAAAAAGAAAGTTTTTAGTTGCTCGGTACATTGGAAAAAGAGTTTGATAATAATAATCCATTGATTACAAATCCATCTGTTGTTATTTTTCTATATGTTGCATTATAGGAAGAAAATACATAGTGGAAGACAGCAACTGTCCTTTGATCGACTTGTTCAACTGCGTATCTCGAATGATTCACGCGTTTGATGAAATAGACGGGTCATTACACTCACAAAGTACATACGAATATAATTTGCATTGTTTTATCGATTGAACGCGAAGAGATTTTTTTCTCGGATTAAATATTCAAATATGTTTACCTCATTGCAACTATATAATAAATAGCACTATATAATAAATCATCGTGCACTTTCCTGTTTATCAGTGCGACGTAAAACTTGCAACTAAAATGGGGTCAGGGTTGAACTGATAGCGATAAGAAAAATCGTATGCTTGTGTATTAGAATGTAGAAGATAGCAAATATACATTATAGACGAATATACAATCGACATTATTCTTGTCTTTTAATAATTAAAATAGAAGACGCTTTCCTGCACAAATTGAAAAATTAGCAGATAACAATATGTAAAACATAGTGAAAGTGGAATCCTCTTTCTTTTTCTTTCTCTATTACGAAAATTATAAAAATAATTGTAGTAGCATAAAGAAAATAATTATAATTAATCCATGAATTATCAAAAGACTGTAGAAATATTTTTCTTTCTCTTAAAGAAAGATTATCCAATTAAAAATTTTACTACTCTATAACATTTAAGATTTTTGTTAAATATTGTATACATTAGTATTATTTTATACATTGTATTACTGCGACGAGCGTTTATTGTAAAGACATCAATTTGCCCTTTTATTATAAATTTTATCAGAATCGATTGCAATATCTGGATCAACAAAGGAATGATACATATGTGTGATTGCAAATGCACACCCGTGATATGTCTGTAGTTAAAAATACACTCTGTAACAAGTATATACGCGGAATCGCGTTATCGGCAAATAATACAATTCCAAGAAGTTTGCACGTACAGCATAGTAAGAACAGTTTTATACTTCAATTGACGGAAGTACATATAGGGTAGTACTTCGTAAATTCTTCAAAGTTTAGGAGCGTGACCCCTGATAAAATCCGGTTACTAGTTCGTTACCAAGAAAAAGGTAATTGTAATGATAATGGCGTTACAAGTAATGCATTACTTCCCTACTCTACTATTGAATAAAAGTATTCCGAGAGAAGCGCGAATTAAAACTCGGAAATAAAAATCAGCACACACACACAAATTGACGAGTTCAACATATCCATACGAGCGATTGGCAGAATATTGGTGTATCAAAAATAGATGGGAGAAGTGCGTATCAACTGATAGCCAGATTACACACTTTGGCAGTTTACACATTGAATATTTACATAGCGGTATTTAGAGATTTGCGCCGGAGGCAAGGCATGCAGGAAATTGCCGTGCGAGGGTCAACGTAATCTCGGGCATCGTTATCGCAGCCAGAAACAAGAAGAATATCGGAATTTCCAGCGATCTTTTTTTCCGATCGCGAAAAAAATCGCCTTAGATGACTCAGATGAATCTTACTAAGCACGATAATCACGAACTCGATATTATGAGATTTATTCATGCAGTTATGCGAATTAATATACAAAAGGCGATGCAAAAACATAGGAATTACCAATATTCAAATCACGTAATGCAGTTTTTTTTTGTAGAGCTTGGGAAACTCTACAAAACGGACGATGGAACTTTCATTGTGCGAATCGTGAGATAATTTGTTTTTTTTTTACTAATATTTCGGAAATGTAATAATTAATGGATAATTGTGTGTGTAATTTAGATCTGCCTGTTAATAATTGATTCAGATTCAGTTCAATTCGATTTTGAATATGTTGTAAAAAATTCGATTTGATTCGATCCAACCACAAATGAATAATTCGTACACTCTATTGCATAATGGTGTTTCAATTCCACACTCAGAAAAAAATGTAGCATTAGATAGTACAATTGGGGAATTATCTTCTACAAATAA
>QKQZ01053633.1:0-12629 GCA_003595255.1 Solenopsis fugax | reverse complement strand
CGGCGCGGCGGTGCAGAAATGGCAGATAAAACAAGTAGTAGATTGCACCGCCGGTATAATGCTCTCGATGTAAATATAATCAGCATAGCGAGCAAATATTGCAAGCGACTCTAAATACACTGTGCGCGTCAAGCTAAATGCAAATATCTCGTAAATTATGCTCGCTCGTTTTAATACTAGAACGAAATAGTGACTGTGCGCGGCTCCTTTATCGGGTTATTCATAGATTCTTGCACAGCATAAATTTCCACGTCTGTCGCTCATAATCGCCGACGAACTAATTTCGTCGAAACTGTCGATGTTATTTTCACGTCAACGAACACGCACCGCCGCCGGCGGCGGGCAGGTCTCGCGGTTTATTTCACGATAGCTCTATATATTTCATTATGGCGCCGAATAAGGGAAGCTCGCGGCGGGAGATGCAGGTTGACAGTAATGCGGGAAAAGATCGTAAGGAGAAAAACTAGTCTTGCAAAGTAAACTCTCGTGCTTGAGATGCAAACTCGGAAGTGGTGGGTGTCTTTAAATAGTATCATTTATCGTGTTGCAGCTGGAAAGAACTAAAAGTGGAACCTTAAATGATGCCATTTATCGTCTCACAGCTGGAACGCTTACTTTGCCGCGGCATACTTTAAACAATCTACGACTGCACGCCATACGTTAGCACTTTTTTCCTTCTCGGCCGAGATAATGGCAACCAGCGGTAGGCTTTTCCGCGCGCGCACGACACTTTTCTTTCTAGGAATTAAATAAATATCGCGAGTCCCGATAGCTACCTCGCCGGTAAATGATAGAGGAGACAAGTTTCTCGCGGGACGAAACTATTTCCTATGAGTGTTATACGGACGGTGAATAAATAATTCAATTTATTTCTCGCTTCGAAAATATCATAAATTTAATAAATTATTTCTTCGCTAGGAAAGGAACTACTTTACTAAACCAAATTTAAAAATATATGTCACTGAAATATCATGTATATGATCGATCGACCATTTAAAAATAACTGTTTATTGTTGGACAGGTATATTTAGCAGCAAATAATTTTCTTCTTCACGTATATATATATCATTTGTACACAGAAAAAAATGACTATCAAATCAACAATTCATTGTTTCATATATAAGCAAGAATATAAAATCTTCTTGGAAGAATTTGATAATCTTGATCAGACATAATTTGCTTACATGAAGAAACAAAATTTCTTTATATTAGCAAATTATGTCACTTTGAGATTATAAATACTTCCAAGAAGATTTCATATTCTTGCTTACATATGAAACAATGAATTGTTGATTTGATACTAATTTTTTTTCTGTATGAGGTGTCGCATCCTTCCTGAAATAACTGATACAATTTAATATTGACTTATTTAATCCTACATTACGTGAGTGGACTGATAATTTCTCAGGGTGAACACGACATTTATCTGGGGGAGCGAGTAGGCGAGGAAATTATGGCATTTATTAAGAATGGAGACAGCCGGATACGCGGGGGCGACAATAACGTAACTTCGCGAAGAGAGCAAGGTATATCAATGCAAAAACCTTCTTCTACTACGTCGGCCCGAGAATAATTCAGTGTCACGTTCCGGGTGGAGACTACCGGGAAGAGGAAGCTATATCGCGGCTATTTTACATTCTGTATTTCCCGGTTCGTTATTTATGCAAACCACCGGAATATACGATGAGAAAATGTATGTTTATGTAAATTGTGCGCACAAACGTTTACTTATGTTTCAAACGGAATCTTAATCTTTAACTCGTGCGCGCATCTTCTACTCCACCCTTATTTTATCCCGCGGCCTGCTTCCACTCACCTCTCACCTCTCGCTCCGTCTTTCTTTCTCTCCCTCGACACGTTATCCGGAATATCGGCGTTTACGTCCCGGCCGGCGTTTGGTAACCAAACTGCATTACGGAAGGAATTACACCGAATCGCTCCCTGCCTCCATTTTCGATCGATGTCGGCACGGTCACTTGGCGCTAACTGCCACTAAATATTGTTACCCGACGGCGTCGACCGACGATGTTGCATTCTGGTGTTACGATGAGGGATAATATCCGGTAAGCTATGCAACGCGGGTGCTCGCCCGCTCCCGCTCCCGCTCCCGCTCCCGCTCCCGCTCCCGCTCCCGCTCGTCGTCGTACTCTCCGTAGAGACGATAATGAATTTATTCGATTTTCGTTGTAGCAGAGGTAGCTCGGTAGTAGTAGCAGCAGCTCGTGCTCGTTGCATTTATATCCATTTCTTAGCGAGAGCTCGAGTACTAGTCGGCTACGAGCTTCTTACGCAACTCCGGCGCTTCTGTGCATAACTCACAATTAGTCTCTTCTAATGACGGCATTTTGCTGAGCACCTTGCAACAATGCGTCTTTATCCAGCTATCGCGCGTGAAGCGTAAAGCTTCGTAATAATGGCTGTTGTAATAACGGATTCAGTTTAGTGTATTTTATCCGTGTATACGCTGCACACCCGCGTTTTTTTCCCCATTCGAATCCTACGAATATCACTTTACATTATTATTGCAAAGAAAGCTCTTGAATACATTCCACGCTCCGCGTAAACAAAACACGATTTTACGCCACAAAAACGGGTTGCATCCTCTGCAACGCGAAGGTCCGCGAACGAGCCGCGCGCGCGCGCCAGGGAGAGAATAAAGCGCGTTCTTATATCGAGTTAAAAAGTTGGGGGCCGGCAAAAGATGAGTTTACAAGCAAGATTGTAAATGCACGCTGTTACGTAAAAATTAATCCGCAAAAGTAGCGGTGGCATTAACTAAATTAAAGTTTTAATACAAACTATTAAGCTGGTGAAGGGACACGTGGTGATGGTTTGTCAAAACACGAAATACACGCGATGTTTTGCGATCGGCTTTAAACTCTCGGTGTATCTACCCAAAGTTTAAGATAAATAGCGCTTATAATATCTACTTTGTAATAGGCGAGCATACTCCGAAGCGATTAATCATTTTTCGTATATATACATCGCGGTTAATCTTCTATTTAGCGGGCCCTCCGTAATTCGAACGATGTTTTTCCGCGTAATTGCGGGTAATCATTCTTGTTAGAGCGGCGGCGCAGCGGCACCTAAGAAGAACGGAAACAAGAGGCACGAGAGCGAAATACGGTGCGAATACCTACCGTGCTTTAATCATCAGCGTTAATTAAAATAATGCTTACGAGATAATTACTTTGTGGCCAGACAAAGTGATGGACGACCGCGTGGCTATAGTGCTATTCGTGCGGTCAACGCGTGAGTAGAAAAGAGGAGGATATAACGCCGGCCACGAGGGTATTTGGTATTCACAAATTAATCGATTAGAATTAATTGTTCCCAATTGAAATATCTCTGGCTTGCGTGTGGCGTTCTTCTTTTTTTCCGACCACCGCTCGCTGTGAGAAATTGTTCATTTGGCGCGAGTTAACGTTTTCCGAAACGTTCTTTGTAAAAGGCATCTATTTATCGTCGAATGAACATTAGCGTAATTGCATTATCAAGGCAAACGGCATTTTCCAAAAATTTACATAAATTTACGCTTAGAGACTTTACGTAAAGCAGAGCTGCAGCTTTTGATAATTCACGAAAAAAAAATTTTTAATTTGTCTTTTTTTGCGCCACATCTGACGACAAGCTAATGATGAATTATGTCATAAACGTTCAAGAAAATTGTATGAAAGGATGAAAAATATATTTAGCAGATGGATTTTATTATATTATGCTCGTCGATCTGTGTTCGGATCACGTTACTGCGATCGAATCGATTTTAAATGCAACGACCCGCATCGATCTCGGAATAATTTTACAAGATGAACTCACTAAAAGCGTTAAAATGATTTTCAAACGCGTTCAATATTTGTTTTAATGCTTCCGCCTTGCTGCACGCTTCTCTTTGAAACTCCAAAATGTACAGTGCAACGTAGATTGCTGGCGGCGAAATCAGGCTGACATTGCGTCGTTCACAGAAAACTTTCTCGTCTCCAGATGAAATGAACTTCACAACTTGCCACTAACCCTATTCCTATTCACGTTTAACATTATCTCTCCTAAATTAGCGTTAGTTCACTTGTAACATTATTCGTTGCAATTTGTTAGATTGTGATCATTGATTTAGCATGTTGGCAAACATAATTGAATGCCGTGTTTCTCGACAAACAGAAAATTTAGCATCTTCACCGTCTTACTTTATTTCACTATAAAGCCACTATAATTGTATGGTTTTATTTTACGCTGTCGCTCTTATGGATAGCCCAGCCGTATCTTTTATCAGACTTGGGACTGGCAATTTTGAAACTTTTAGAACAACTGACGTGTCTACTTTGTACGTTTTACGAAATAAGTACATTTAGAAGAAAAATTCAGATAGCTGATACTTCAATTTAATTGTTATATGTGACTCGCTTGTCGAGACATCTTATATTGAAAATACGAGAGTAGTTTTTTGTCAATAAAAAAAGGAGTGCTTCAAAGCATGTGCTTTTCAAAAAGCTTTAGCTCATTTGTAACATAGGTAGTCTTGAAGAAAATATATGAGACAGACAAAACGAGTCTGTGGCTTCAGCATTTTGCAGGGAAATGAAGATAAAGTTGGCAAAGAACGTCCTTGCCTTTCATCTGCGGTTTCTTTGACGGATTTGAGGAATATTATCCCTTAACAAAAATGTAGATTAAAAACGTAGGAACTTTCACTAATTAAAGAGTAAGGATAGATAATAAAACTTAATTTTTCATTTAATTTTAGGCGAACTTCACTGTAATAGAATTTTAAGAGAGTTCAGGGTTAGTTACAAAGGGATATTTAAAGTTGAATATCGAGTTTTCGCTAAGGAAAAATGGACTCCAAATTAGTTAAAGAATCCGCGGAAGAGAAGAAGTTAAGGAAGCAGCATACTACGCCATGCATGTTAATCGCTCATTAAATTCGTCCTTGAAAAGTAGAAACTTAAATTAGAAGTCTATAACGGTATACTTCATTAATTTATTAATTGCAATATTGCTCTATTGGAATATGAAATTTTTAAAAATTTCACAGTTAATTATGCAGAAATAAATTACGAGTCTCACAGTGCTCCTCCGATATACAATATTCCTTCGCGATTACCTGAAATATAATCGAGCTAAGATTCTTTCGAAAAGTTGGCGCTCGCGTAATTAAACTTTTCTCAGTAAATGAAAATTGGACCGAACAACTTTATCTGTGTCTGCCCGAGTGCAATTTTATTATCTCCTTAGATTCACAATAAAACACATTTATCTACCGTTGTGAACTGTCGCACCGTAAACAATCGCCACGTAGATTACAGATTTTACGCGACGACTTCAGGCTTTTTCCATCGAAGCCTTGATTTATTGCATTACACTTGGTACTGACGCTTACACTACCGCCGGCCCCTTCAGGCAACTCAGGCTGAGTTTTATTTACTTTTAGCGAATCGATCGACCGCGGGGGTTAGTGCAGGAGGAGAGAGAGAGACTAGGTGGTTGCTGCGCACCAACCCCCGGCGATGCGAGCTTACGTGGTCCCGGCAACTCCGGGGTAGCCTGGCCTTTCGTTCCTCTAACGTTATATCATCGCCTACTTTCCTCTAACCGTGAATTTACGTCGACAGATCGGCCCAAGGATCGGCACGATTCTCTCTTTCGCCGTAATGCTTTACGAATCGACACGTATAAAAACACATGTACGAAATATTGCGCGAATCGATCGAGTTTTCTTGCACTCGTACCTTCCCCTTATGTTTGAATTTCAAGGTCTTCAACGTGAATAAAAGATCTGTTCTTTTATATTTTATAACTTTCATGCCACTATAAATGTACGATCTCTTCATTCAGCATTATATGTAAATTACATATTAGATAATATATTTATGAAAAGAATTGTATTTATCTATTGGCTTAATATGATGAATTATAATTAATGAATCATAATTAATTGATGTGAATTGATAATCGTAGAATAATAACAGCTTAAAACGTACATATTACTTTTTTAATAGAAAGAAACTTAAATGTCCCCGAACTCTTGCGCGAAGAAATCCACTTTTGAAAGAAAAAAATCGTCTCTGACTTTGCATATTCGCGAACCAGAAAGGGAAATTGATCAGAACTTTTGTTTGCAATTGAATCGGCTTCAGCCGTAAGTATTAACTTTGGCGGGAGTTCCAGATAACTCTCGAAGAATTCTCTCGATAATCTTTCTTATGACTGAAATTGATCTTGATACAAAGGAAAACGCAATTGCCAATTTTCATATAATGTAGACGTGAATTCGGATGACGCAAATTCCCATTTATCATAGTTTAATCATTCGAATCGTTTAAATAATCTATCAATAATTGTTTTTTTTTCAGGCTTTATCTCGTCATCGAAAGAGAACCGGGATCGTATTGTGAACGTTCTAATTATGGGGAATTCTAAAAACTGGGTGTTAATACAGGTACGTGCGATTTTGTTCTCGCTAGTAAACAACGATAACGGAATATATCGATTGTTTCATTTATCTGCTAGCACACACGAGGTAATTTAGTCGAAGAGAATTAACAAAAATGAAAGCGTAAATGTTGTTAATGTCACGGGGCTATAGCACATGCTGTACGCGGCAACAACTATGCCCTGACGATTATACGATCTGAATTATTCACAATACAATCCGAGCGTAATTCGATCACACATGTTGTACGTTTTATCAAGAATTAATTTTCATTCGGAGAACCATAATTAATAGCAATCTGTTAATAATGAGCAACAATAGGGAGAAAATAGTAATGCACTGGGCAGAATACAAGTAGCTTTATTGATTATCATCGACAATGGGTAAACGGAAGGAGGGTTACGTTTATGTAGGTTCGGGATAATGTGGTAAATCACACGCGAGAAAGTCGTACGATTTAATTTAGGATGAACACCGTAACATATTTATGTATGACATTCATCTAAATCAAATTCAAGCCTGTATTACTGTGTCAATTAAATACAACAGTAAAAATGGTAGAACCGAGTAATGCTGAGAATGCATTAGCGAAAAGTGACGTTAATCGCGTTAAACATTTTGTGTGCGGACTGAATTAATTTTATTCGATTTTTTTTTTTTTTTATGAATTCTCCATTTCTATAATTTGCGTGCCAGGTGCGCGCAATATAACGTGTCACGAAAATTTCAAGTGTGGCAGGAGCAATCAGGCGTTTCATTGCAAACGAGCCGTGATATTAAACTAAGATTTCTATCTGCTTCAGCGAGATCCGTACCTATCTCTTTTCTCAAGTGGGCCCTGTTATTCTTCCGTCTAAGTGTTTTTCTAACGCATTTTCATCCGCCGCGGTGCGGCGCGGCGCGACTACGGGATTCGTCGGCGCTACGTGCGAATATTAAATCGCTATCCATCCTCCGTCGTCGACTGCCTAAATTAAAATTCCATCTACGAATTCCATCTTGACGCGCCTACGCGAGCCCGCGACTTTGGCGAAACTCTCGTAATCCGGTGTCTTGCAAAACTCTAAAATTTTTCTCTCCCGCTAACGTTGAAAAGGGAGACGCGCCCTTCCCCTTAGCACGCGGCTTCGTTATCGAACTTATAAAACCTTAGAGATTGAAGTTGCCCTTTCTCCCCCCTCGCCCCCTACTATTAAGTGGAATTAACCTTCCCGGTGAGAATCTTAAGATTCCGATTGCTCTAACTTCGTGCGTACCATCGTGGAACTTTGCCGCGGAACTCATTGCAGCATTCAATCCGCAATTTAGATTTCTCATTAAACGTTGAAAATCACCGATAGATGCACGCGAGTTAAACCGTAGACTCGCTCCTAGACTCCCGCGCTCGCGCGCCGACTTAATTATTAGGGGCTGTTAGCTTATCGTGTAACGTACATAACGTAAGGTACACAGGAAGTGTACGTGAATGACACGTGCCCGTGCTGCCGCTGTAATCGTTAGTCACAATCCTGACAGGTATAGGACGCTTTGACGTATTTGGACTCGATTTTTGATTAAAATTTGATGAAGGACTCGATTCAATCGCATTTCAGTTTTCCGATTGAATATATTTCGAAAAGCAAACCCGATACACATCTTCACGTCCATTACACAAATGTAAATTTTTCAACGATGACCGTACGATGACGTCAACGATGATATCAAATCTTGTTGTATAATATGTATACACTCGGAATTAATTAGCGATGTTATCTGCCGTGAAGCCGCCTAAATGCAAACAGTAAAATAGCGAGGTTGTTTAGCATCCCGTTACGAAAGAAAACTACAATAAGGACGCTACAATAGGGATGTTTCGCGCATAAACGATCCGGAAGGGCTCTAAGACTGTTAATAAATTCTGCTTAAGTTTGCGAAAGCTAATCGATTTCATACTGCAAATTTATAGGATCCCAAGCTGTTGCTCAAATATTTCTTTACCAGGGAGCAATGAAGGCAGTAAATGTCCGGCCGATACGATCTATACATCCACGCTTTCAGTAACAAACACGAACGCCTAGAATATAGAGACATTAACCCGTGAACGCTCGCGCTATGAGCTCTCTGTGCACATATTAGAAACTATTTCCGCGCAACACATAGCGGTGTACCGAATATTACGTTAGTATTCTCTTAGTTACCTTTATTCCTAAATATCTACATCGCATATATCTAAATATCTCTATCGGATTAAAAAAGTCGTTAGTTTTCATTACATATTTATTTATATTCATTAATATGCTTGAATTGAAAAAAATATATCCTGAATTGGGATATATTTTTTTCAATTCAAGCATATTAATGAATATCGGCTAAATAACAGCATTTTATCATAATTAAAAATTGATTCTATCATAGTTAAAAATTACATTGCATTGTATTATAAAGAAGTATAAGTTTATTACATATTTATAATATGTAATGAATTGAAAGAAATATATCTTGAATTACGAATAACAACATTCTATTATAATTTTAATATTTCCGTTGACGTGTTAACTTTTCAAGCTTTTACAATCATCGTAGTTGAATTAAAGTTGATATTGTTAATTAATACTGTAAATCACGATATTGTAATGGATGAAAATATGTTATTTATTTATTATTGAACGTACGATATTCAACGAGAATCTAACAAGATTAGCCCATATCCGCTTTAGTATTGAATGATACCTTGGTTAAAAGATGAAATAAGACGGTGAAGTTATTTATAACCAACGAATTAAAAACTCGATATTGATTTTTAGATTTTCAAACGTTACCGAGTTAGTTAAATTTTAATTCTTCTATGTTTAGTCAATTACGGATACGCGGGATTGGAATGTCAATACGCGATTTAAAGAGACACGTAAAAAGAAATTTAATTTAAAAAAATGCACTTTGCGATACAGTATTTACAAGGTTTCGTAAACGTTTTCAACGAACATGTTTGTCAGCGAGCGTATTAGAATCGGTGAAGGAAATTTTTGGACTTGGAAAGTGTGGGGTCGAAATCCCACTGCCGACCATGATGGTCAGTCCCTAACAAAGACGAACGAGCAAAAAGCTTAATCTAAACATCTACCACCCTTTACGTTGATTCGTCGGTCGCTTATTTTTGCCGACATCAACAAATCCTCTTTCTCATTAATAGTACGTCGGCCATTAACTCGATCATTTATCATCGGCCGATGTGGCGATCTGGCATCTCTTGGACCTTGGGTATAGCGCTATATTTATACCACGCGTATCTGTATCGATCGCGTAAATTTCTTCAGGGGTAATGGCATTTAATTTCACCGCGTGTCACTTAACCCTCCGCCTGGCGGACGGGTCCATTAGGCCCGCACCTGTTTCGGCAACTACGTTCGTGTAATCAATTAGATGAACAGCTTTCTTAACTCTACCGATATTTCTTCACGTAAACGAGAAGATTGCGTAAGAAAAATTGCGCGAGATCCTGTTCCTCCATTAAATTAATATCTATATTGCTCTGTACAAAAGTGTTGTATGTAAAATCGCACAAAATGCTTCTGAAAAGCGCCGAGAATCTCCGAATGGATTTGTTTGGATATCACAGGATGGGATAAGGGTTAATCTCGATACGAGAGAAAGCGGGCACGCATTACGCAAGAGGGTCACGTATTAACGGCTCACATTTTCCTCGCGTCCGATCTGCTTGCCGAAATTCTCGCGAAAAGTTTCGCGACGCGATGCTAAAATCGTATATCGCGGCAAGTGCGGAATATTGATCTCGTGAATATTTTAAGGCGTCGAACGTACACACACACATACGTTGTACATACGACGCGTGCACGCGCGCGCGCGCGCGCGCTACGAACGCGGAAACCGTTGTCACTGGAATCCCCATAGATTATTCTGCATTGTGGCAAATGCGAGTAGCGTCGCACGCATGTACATATGTATAATGTATACGTGTGACGAACGTTTACATGTTTTAGATTTACCTGGGGTCGGGGCGGGGGATCAAAAGCGAGTATCTCGCGATACTCGTGTTTAATTATGAAACGACGAGATGCTAAATTTACCTAGAAGAATAATAGCCGTATGCGTACGATAACCGTACAATTCTTCGTTAATTCGCGCGGTTCATTGGATGTTTAGTTTACATTTAACAGCTACGGGGTGCGGTAATTAAAAAGTCATTTCTCATTTGGTGCCGCCCTTCAAATAGCGTTGTGTGCTCTTCCGAAAGTTTTTGAGAACGAGAAAAGAATCTTTCATTTTCCCGCAATTTACAAATTAGCACACGGTTTTTTTTTTCTCTTTTACAAAATGTAATGGGGCTCATTTTTATAAATTAGATACGAAACGGAATATATTATGCGTAATGTGATATACAAGTTTGCAATAATATCGCCAAAAATACGTGCATGCACACGGCGCTCTTTGAACGGACATTTCATGTATATTTAAATTTATGTTTAACTGACGCGAGCGAGAATTTGATATTTAAAGTACATGGCATGCAATATGCACAAGTAGATTTTACAACATAAATTAATGATCTTTCATTACAATCTGGTCTCTCGCCTAAACGCGTCTAGGATCTAAATAAATACATTTTTCTTGCGTTACTCTCGACAGTATAAAATATTCTCACGCGAGTGCGCGCTCGCCTGCCCCTTCGTGCCTCAAATTTTCGACCTGATAAATTTCGCCACGTAAACGCGACATTAAATGTTAATTAAGTGATTTCCCGGTATCCTAGTAGCTTCTCTCAAAACGTGAGGTATGTACCTTGTTATCGTGCATCCGGAGGATTCCCTGGCATCCTCAATAGCATCGATCGCCGATCGTTGCATCCTCCGCGCTGATTCCGGAGCGAAATCCGTATTGAGCGCACTGGAGTATCCGGCCATCGTAGCTGCGATCCGTGCGAGTGCTGCTATAGCGACATATCCTTTAGGGATGAATCCGCCGTAACGTGTGCACCAAGGAGAACCACTGATGTATTCGTATGTAATGTGTCTGTGTATGCGTGTATACGTGTGTATGTGTTGTACGTATGTGTAATCCCGCACACGGCGCCTCCAACCACCCCTTTGCGGTCGAAGAAACGTATAATCCGCGGTGGATATCCCACGGGTAACTGTCACACGTGTTACACGTCGCACACACTTGGCATACGCGGGTGGGATACAGAGAAAGAGGGAGAGAGAGAGAGAGAGAGAGATAGAAAGTTATACGCGTATACGCGGATCTCGCGCGTCTTACGCGTCGTCGTCTCGCCTTGCCTTCCGTCGAGATGACGACGATAAGCGGACGACTGATGAGCCGGCACAATCTCTAAAGACGTATCCCCGAGCCATCCGTCGACGAGGCCGACGGATACAACACCACCACCGTATCGCGGGGCCTTCTCCTCTCCCCAACTCACACCACCAACATTTTTATCCTAACCGGACCGCACCACTGTTGTTGCGTAGTGTCCACCGAGGGTGACGCACGAGGGCTGGTATCGTCAGGACGAGATCGAAGCACCCTCGGCCGCGAGTCCTCTCGGCGGCGCGCGTCGCTCACCCCGCGGCATCACGACATGTAATACTCCGCCGGAGCGTCCACCGAGCGAGAACGCGGTCGCTCGGAGAGTCGCGGTGGACACGTCGGGGGAGGGTTGAAGCGAAGAGAATCTCCAGCTGCGAAACGCGGACACGACGCGAGGGGCGACGCGAGCGACGTTTCTTCCGCACGATCGAACACACTCCTCGTGTCCCCGGGTCCACTCGAGGAGAGAAAGAACGACGGAAAGAGCGAGCGAGCGAGCGAGAGGGAGAGAACGAGCGAGCGAGAGAGAAATGAGCGCGCGCGGTTCGACGTTTGCTGACGCGACGTTCGTTTCGCAGGGTAAGGGTGGCTAAAAGGGGTGACGCGAGAGACGAGAAGACGAGTCTATCGCGTCGCGGATACGTCGTATCCAACCCGCACGGCAGACAGCACGGAACTACTGGCGGTCCCTACGCGAGCGTAATTCCATCCCCACCGTGCCGACGGCCAGGTTACCCCCACGACGTCGTCGTTGCTACACGCGCCCCTTATCCCCTCCTCAATAATGGGCACGCACCGAGAGCTATCCGGAGCGTGACACACGCTTACGCTTCTGGTGGGGGCTACAGTCGCGTGGCGGCGGTACGACTTGGAAGGGATACGAGATGAACTTGGCGGC
>QKQZ01053626.1:0-10109 GCA_003595255.1 Solenopsis fugax | reverse complement strand
GCACGCATGCGCGCGCATCCGCCCGCATGTTCGACAACTGACGACTCCGGCGCTCCACGGCGCTCCGAACAGTCCGAGCTGCTCCGAGCTGCTCCGAGCTCCGACGCCGACGCGAGACGGACAACGGACGCTCGCTTTCTTTTCGAACTTTCCTGCGTTTCGCGTCGCACGCGTACTTACGCACTAGCACGCACACCGGGCGATGCACCTTGTGGAGAGGACGAGGAGGAGACGTAGCAGACCGAGGCAACGACGAAAAGATTCCCGGGATGTGCGCGCATTAGTTCCGAACGTAGTTTCCTGTAAGTTCGGGGGGAAGACTCGCTCTCCAATATCATTTGCATTTTTCTAACGAAGGATCGTTAATTCTCGCGTTCTGTGTTATTCACATACGACTCGTCAAAAGTTGGGATACCGGCTGTTAACGGCTTTCGGCAACGACAAATGATGAACATCTTACAGGTTGTTTCGACGTGTCTAGCTGTCGTCTTATCGTGACGCGATCCGGATACGACCGTGTGCCTCTCGTTAGGTTAGATTGTATAAGATTAATTACCTCGCGAGTATACAGTCCGAGTCAGACGATTGTACTTAATCATCTCCTTCGTTGCTATCCTTGTAATCTTGTAACAATTACTCATCTGTTTCAGATGCCTGATGAACTATCTCTAGAGCTATAGCACTCGTTAAGTAAATAGACAGCTCTGTGATTGTTAAAGAAGCGCCCTGGTGTTGCAGAAATAAGCTGGATTTGGTCGGAATATTTATTCTGTTCAATTATTCTACATAATTTTAGATTAGTTGTAATTTGACTCTGAAAATGACAGAGCGCTCCAGGGATAGAATAGGTGTCATTTGTGCGAGTGTATTAAGCTCAATGCCAGAAAAGAATCTTGCCTTGAGACAGTGAAGGAAATGCGAGATTATAGATGTCAGAGACAGGGGAGGAACGTGCTGTTAGACTGTATACGGCTGCGGAGATAATGAAAAACGCCAGAGCCAAGGAAACTGAGGAACAGGCGGCGTTGAGGAGGATGCAGGAGGCTCAGCGAATGGCTAGGCATCGCGCCAAGAAAAAGCGTTGCCTGGACGAGAATCTCGCGAGGGAAATTTCCAAGATCGCTGAGCTATCCAAGATGCCCGTTCCTGATTCCACTACGATAGCCCAGATGTCAGAGATGAATATGAACAAGATATCTGCGGAATTGAAGCAAATGATGGAGAGAGGAAAAGTACCTGAGCATATAGTTCAAATGGCTCAACTGGCGGAATTTAGCAAAATGAATTCCGAGTTGAACAAGATGTCGCAGGACATGAAGAGGTACGAAATGGAAAAGATGGCAGAATACGCCAAGACTACGGAATACATCAAGATGCAGGAGATCGCCAAGATGAACGAAATGGTGAAACTTTCTGAGATGGCAAAGTATAATAACGATATCACCAAGATCAACGAGATGGCGAAAATGAACGAGATGATGAAGATATCGCAGATGGCCAAGATCAACGAGGTACAGAGGATGAACGAGATAGCCAAGTTAAACGAGATGGTGAAAATGACGGAGATGGCAAAGTACAATAACGACATCACGAAGCTGACCGAATTCGCGCAGATCAACGAGATGGCGAAGGAGATCGCAAAGATGAATGAGAAGACGAAAATGAACGAAATGATGAAGATGGCAAACATGCAAAACGACATTGTCAAGATGGAAAGACCAGAGTATCCGGTCAAAATGACAAACGAGATGGTAAAGCTGAACGAGCTGGCCAAGATGAACGAGATAACGATCACGAAGCTGAACGACCCGCCGAAGATACCGGAGATTCCGCCGCTGCCACCGCCGCCGCGTATCCCCGAACCTGTGATCACCGTGCCAAATCCGAGGAATCTGCAAAACGTGCAGACCGTGCAAGTGGCACAGGCCAGCCCGTCCAGCATGATCAACTATCAGCCCGTGCCCGGCCAGAACAATTACGGCAAGCTGTTGTTGATCATCGAGGAGCTCGGCAGGGACATCCGTCTGTCGTACGCGGGCAGTCGCAGCGCCGCCGAGAGATTGAAGAACGGTATTCAGCAGGCCAGGGTCGCCGTGCGGGATTGCCTGCACGAGACGCAGCACAACGCGCAACAATGATCTGCCGACGCGAGCTAGCTAGCGATTAGACTATTTATAGCCTTCTATCATTTCACCAGAAGTTGCTTTGTACGAATTGCTTCAATTCGGACTGTGGTATTAAGATCTGGTATATACATAGCGCGGACGTGCATACATAGATCGAGCCCTTTCTGTAACAAATAAAAACAACCTTAATCGCTATCTTTTTCACTCTACGCGACACTCGCGGTCTTCTTTACTCAGTCTTCTTACAATTAGCTCGGTCTCTGCACGTACGTCGTTCGAACAGTGGCTGACAATTTTCTATTTTTAAGTTGCAATTTAGTACATAGAAATGGGAGGAAAGGTACCAATTTGTATACACACACTGTACTACTTAGAGAATATTAGAGTCTTAGTTTATATTTTATAAATCAGAAAAAAAATGGTTATACCAAGGTTTTTGTTAAGACTCGCATACGCCGCAAATTTTTAGTATACGTTTCGAGTGAGAGGGGGAAAAACAGAAGGATGCAAGCTTTTCAAATATGTACCTAATGGAAAGTATAATCCCGTAAATATATGCCGTAATATATCGTTAAATAAATAAAAATTTTGTATACAACGCGGACACTTTGTTCTTCTTTCCCCGCTTGTGCAGGAGGTTCAAAAATTCGCGCACAGGTTTTCACAGACAATGCAATTTTCATCTGCAAAATTATGACTGAAGGAATAGCAATTTTTAATATAATTTATATTCTATCTTTTTTATTTTGAGACAGAATTATTTATTATTTTATGATCTTATGTTTTTTTTATTCTAGAAAGCTACAATTTGTTATAGGTAGAAATTTCAAGTTAAAATCAAGTATTAAATAATTATTCCATCTGTCCATCTTTGTTTAAACACATTTAATTCATCATGCATTTGTGATATGGACATGTAACAAACATAGATCACCGATTAGCTGTATCCAATAAAAAAAAAGGAAGGATCAACAATAGTTATTAATCTCTTTTCAAACAATATTAAAATATATATATTTGCATAGCATTCGTATCCTTTCTCTCTAATAAGATAAATTGGTAAAGTAAAAGGTCTGACTCTAGAGTTTGAATTCTTCAAACACTACTCCATACCAAATATAGAAGCCGATTTTATTAATTTCAATTAAATTGAAGAATTTCTAACTACAAAACTTAAACTGATCTTATTATTTTGTTTTTCTTGCCCATTTTCTGCAAGTTATAATTTATTTATGTAAAATATAATGTTTTAAATTAATAATTGAGTAATTTTTTAATTGAAATAATAAAAAAATCGATTATTAAAAGCATTATATTTTACATAAATTATAATTTGTAGAAAATGGACAAGAAAAACAAAAGAATACGATTAGCCTTGAGTTTTGTGGTTGGCAATTCATAAATTTAATCGGCCGATTTTTTTTAGGCTAATCGGAGTTAGTGATGAGACCTGGTGAGATTGGCCCTGTATCCTTTATTCCTCACTGCTTGCGTTTGCTGTTAGTGGCTTGCTGTTAGTTGCCACCTGCGAGGCAAGGTGAATCGATCGATAATTACAGCCATAGAGATCAAAGCCTGCATGAGAGTGGGCAAGCAAGCCCGCAAGGCGCGATTTAGCTGATACGACGCCATCTCTACAACGTGGACTACACTACGATACCAATGTACAATTGGTCAATACCTCGGAAAGTACGTCGCCCGACTATTGGCATATCTGGCAAAAAACGCGTCAAGTGCGGGTACACACAGACTTCAAATCATTCCCGTCCTAACAATTTTCGCTCGACTGATTCGTCGTACTGTACTGTACTGACGTGTAGTGTGTCACGTAGTGTGTCGGGCGTTTGTACTTTGTGCCAACATCGTGTCGGATACAACATGCATGGTGCGAAGTCATGTCCAGTTGTGTCGCGTTCAATCGTGTTTTACATCTCCGTTACTTCTCAAGTTTCCGACGAATGTGTGTACCGGGGCTGCCGAAAACGAAGGGTCGCGTGTTCATGCCAAGCGTGAATCAAGAGGAGGAGGATCGTCGTAAGGAAGATCTTGGATGTCGAAGGTTCGAGAGCGACGGCCGAGATGGAGGTGGACGGAGCGACCAGGGGCGAACGGTGAGTCGATCTTTACTCGTATCTGTATACTGTTCATTTGTCCTTACAATTTGCGCCTCGTCGTATTACGCATTGTATTTGCGTAAATAATTGTCGGTATAGTGCGACGAGACGAATCAATTGTTCGCGCGAAAGCGGTTAGGACAGGAATGATTTCAAGTTGATTTCGCGTACGCGCGCTCAGCACTCCCTTTGCCAGGTGTACCAACTACCAACAGTCGGGCGATGTGCTTTCCGAGGTCTAACCTGGTCTAACCTCTGGTACATTGGCATCAGACTTCTCCAGGTCCAGGCTTTTCTCTGCTGCACATACAGCATACTTCACGTGGTCACGCTTGACGAGAGACGCTAGCCAACGCTAGCAGAACGTTAGTTGCGCGTATCACGAATATGAGAGATTTGAGAGAGAAAAGGACAGATTAATTAGGTATTTATAATACATATATCAATATTTATAGCTTCGATATTCGTGTAGCGTGGTGTCGACGTGAATTCGGTAGATATTTCTCTCGTATTATCCTTAAAGGTTAGCGTTTTTGCGATCGATCCTTCGCCATCCTTCGCGTTGCATCCACAGGCCTGATAGATTGTCGATTGTTTCTCAAGGTTGTAAAAGATAAACAGGAAACGCACGGTTCCTTTCCCCCTCGAGATGTCGAAGCAACGCAAAACCGTGGGAGTGACTGCGAAGATCACGGAACCCTTGCTGACAGTGCCGGAGCCGAGGATCACTCAGCATACCGCGCCGATATCATCCGTGCCTGCTCAATTGAAATACACCAAGTTACTGCGAGTCATAGAGCAGCTAGGTCGCGACCTTAAGCTTTGTTACACCGGCGATAACCTTAACAAGACACTGCCCAAAGTCGAACGCGGCATCGCAAAGGCGTGTTGTCTAGTCCAACAATGCCGTGCTGAGGCTATAAAAAGTGCCAAGAAAGCATGCTAATAATGTTTTCGTGATAATTACGCGATGTTGCTCGCATAGGTAACTCTTTGTATCATGATGCAAATGTATACTTTAAATAGTACTTAATGCATTGTGCGTGGACCATTGTATTGTCAACAGTATTCGTTCTACCTCGACAATTCATATTTTAAACCCGCTCAAAGTTCTTTGCGTCATGTATAATGTTAAGACTGAAGTACACATAAATATCTTCAACGCTCTTTTTCCAAGTCATTCAACTTGGAATATTTTCATGTCTTTGCAGAGAAAGTTATTAAGACATTTCTGGAAAAAAGAATTCTGGCTTAAACCTAGGATCTGCCAAGACAAATAGTTAGACACGTAAGCAGATAGTTGTCACATGGGACCCTTATCAGCAAAGTTATTTAATGTTCTTAAATATCAAAGATCCAAGAAATTCAAATGACAGTATGTTGCTATATTTAAGCAAATATTCCAAACATTTTCTATATAATTCTACATTTAAAGACATTATATAACTTAGCGATAGAGCAGTTAGCAATTATCCTGCTATCTCTTGCATATTACGAGGAATTTTGAGTGGAATGATATTATAAATATATTGTGATAGAATCAAGAGTCAGGCAAAAACCAAATTCAAAATGACTGTGTGTAGTGTGTTATTACTAGAAAGAATAAGCTAAGGTGATAATTACAATAATATGGTAACAGATTTTAATGAAGACTAATGGAACTAAATATTTTTATCAAATATCTCAGTTTAGCTAAGGTATTAATCTTTTTTTAACAGATGAATATATAGACGAATGATAATATTAAATAGAAAAATCAGAGCTCTCTTAAAATAGATACTTAAATACTACCAAAAAAGTAGCACTATACAGTAATATTTTTAATTATTTATTTTTATTTTAGTTTGTAATAGACTGTTTTTTATGAATATACTTGTGTGAGAAATTTATATTTTCTCTTCTCTGATTTTTCTTAATAATATTTATTTATTCGCTTAAAAAAATAGTTTGCAAAAATTATGATTTGAATATTTAAAGCCTTAATATGTACACACAATTATAGTACAAATATTGACACAAGATAATTACTGTTTCGAATTATACGAACAATAATAATTTTATAGAAGAATTTTTATATAATATATATGTAATTCTACATCGTTGCTTAAATGATTAACTTATATAATATTGCTTAAAGTTGCAATCAGATTAGAGATTGAGATTGGATTGGAACTTGACAATCAAAGCAAAGTTCAATAAATTTGAAATTGGTTTTCTTTCCTCTGATTAGTTAAATTCTAATCCAACTTCAATCTCAATCTTTAATCTGATGATGGCAAAAGATAAAGTTAATAACGAATTTGATTGGACCGTGCTAGTGCACATTGGTGCACGTTAAAGCCATTGAATAATGATTTAACAATAAATGTAAAACTGAAATGCAAATATTTCGAATAATAAAAAATACATATCTTACCAGATAATACAATTAAATATATTAAAATTTTGCAGTTTATCCCGCTTATATATTTTTATTAAACACACATCTTTACATTGATTTTGATAGAATGGCTTTAATGTGCACTAGTGCATACAATCGAATTCATTATAAGAGAAATACGAAATAAGGATGGTACAAATGTGTGACGGTACAAATGTGTTCCTACATTTAAATATTGTGTAATATCTATAACCAAATAAAAATTTTTTTATTGAAAAAAAGACAATTGTATTTAAGCGCCTATTGCAACTCACATCTTTCAGTGCTACAAATTCATATTGGATATATTTTCATTTTTTGTCTCATTTTTTTGTAAAATTTTTCGCTATACATTTATTTCGCGATCAATATGCTGTTCACAATTGTTTTACGGATATGTGATATATGATCATTAATTGTAAATAAAAGAATGCTGTATTTGTAAGTTTATTATACAGGATCCTACAGCTGCTCTTAGAATTCGAATAATTTTATTAAATATTTATTTTTTGTGCGTAACTTTGAATTATGCCAAAATTTCTTTTGTTCCAGATAATTAACAAAAACAAATGACAGAGGACGAGATACACGTGCGTACTTTAACTACATTCGATACAATATTTCCGGCAGACACTGTTGAGTGGTGTCCTGTAGAGCCGTATCGAAATATATTAGCTTGTGGAACATATAAATTAAATAAAAATGAACCTAAGACGGAATCTACATATAGACAGGGGCAAATATTATTACTCCGTATAGTGAATGGTGGAGAGCTCGAACTGTTGCAACAAGTATGCACCTCAGCTGTGCTAGATATGAAATGGTTGCATGTCCTAGATGTAGAAACTCGAATATTACTTGCCGTTGTCGATGCCATGGGACACTTACAAATTCATCAGCTAAAAGGCGAGGATAAAGGAATAAAATTGGAATTTATCACTAAATTAAAAATTAGCGACGATGAGAACATCATGGCACTATCTCTGGATTGTTCTAGAGAAAAATACACTGCCTCTGATCCTGTTAGCAATACAAATATTCTCGTGAGCGATAGCGCAGGACGAATCTCTCATTTTACGTGGCGTGAAGTGGGTGATCTAACGAAAGATTTTACGTGGCCTGCACATGAGTTTCATGCATGGATTACTGCCTTCGATTATTCCAATCCACTTATTTTCTATTCCGGTATGACAATATACAATATAATTTACATGAATCTATTTTTGAGGAATTTTGTTTAATTTGCAAATAATTTTTTTGTAGAATATCGTACAAAAAGTAAATTTTTTAATGAAAATGTATCGTATATTTCAGGAGGTGATGATAATAGGTTTTTATGTTTCGATAGCAGAACAGGATCTCATCCTGTATCTGTAAATAAGGAGCACACTTCTGGCGTCACTAGCATCCACAGCAACGTCAGTAAAACATTCTTACTGACAACTGGAAGGTAAAAAATTTTTGATAATCTGCATTAAAAAAAAAGATTAATAAAAGTTTGATCAAAGATCTCTTCAATTTTTTATGAATTTTTTATTTAATTTTCTAAATTTTATATAATTTTTTTTCTGTATTTGCGAACTGGCAAATAGTAGGCAATAGTAAAAGTTATCAATTTACACATTTTTTTTACATTTGATCTTCTATGGTTTCAAAGTTTATGTTAAAGTTGATAAATTGTTTTCTTTAAATGTACTTAACTACTTTCTAATTCATATTTAAATATTTCAGTTACGATCAAAATGTAAGACTATGGGATAAGAGAAATTTCTCCCAATCATTATCGAAGATTTGTGTCGATGGTGGAGTCTGGCGTTTGAAATGGGATCCGTTTACTCGTCAATACCTGCTCGCTGCGTGTATGTACAATGGTTTCAAGATCATTAATCACACAGACATATTATCGTCTATCGTTGTCAATTATAAAGAGCACAAAGGATTATCGTACGGGTGTGACTGGTCATTCTTGAAGCAGCCAGATATTTCACGTTTAAACATATCTAATGGAGACACCTTGATGAGCACTTGTTCCTACGAAGATTGTACCCTCAAGGTATCTGTGATTGACTTTTGGCCAGACAGACAAGTCGTTGAAGAAGATTGCTAATCCAGATAAGGCAAAATATTTTTCTGATTAATGTGTTTTATAGAAATTAAAAAAAAATAGATATATAAATATGTATGATTCACAATTTGTATACATATGCTTATTTATACAAAGATTTTAGCGATTTAATATTTATATTAATAAAGAGTAATTAAAATGAACAATAATAATTTTAAGACACCTCTTGCAAATTTTTTTTTTATTAAAATTAATTCTTTATCTCGTTTCTTCAAAGAAGAATTAATTAATACAGCAAACTTTCAGCAAGTCTCTTTTCATATAAAATAATCTTGGATTTATCTATTTTTTTTTAAATTTATAATTTCTAATTATTTCTTGTTGAGCAATGATAGTGGAAAAATATATCAAATAATGCAGTTAATTAGGTTCAAAATACGTTTAATAAATGTTAAAAATCAATTCTCAGCTGAAAAAATAAACATTAAATATTTGAAATGTTTTTAAAATTATTTAATAAATATAAAAACGTTTTATAAGATTTTATAATATATATGTAACGTTTTTTTTTACTTAGTTAAAATATCGTTTTTNTTTTTTTTTACTTAGTTAAAATATCGTTTTTATATGAGACATTTCGATCATTTTGGTAAACATTAAATGTTAAAAATATTTAATAAACATTTTTAAATATTATAACTATATATTGATTAACGTTTATTAAACATAAATGATCTACTTGGGTACCATTATGCTTAAATATGTAGGGTTGCAAGCTTAGGTATCGAATTTGAGTTCCTTTAAGTGTCTGTTTCATCACCGCAATATCCAGCATTCTCTACTCCATTTTTTTAGTTGATTCGATTTTAAATTTTCGCGGTCAAAATGCAGATTTCTATTGGAGCAAGAATTTGAGTACGCCCATCTTCATTGTCGTTACATCGTGGTCGTGTCGCCTCGAGATGGCGGGTCGGGCGCGGCGCGAGCCGCATTTCGTCGTGAACGGTTCGATAAAAATCAGTCTTCGCTCGGTGGCTGGCTTCGTTTGATCGGAGGCCGTCTCGCGGCCGTGCGTTTTCTTTTTTTCCCCTCTTCGACGATAAGCGGTGTATCGCGAACAACGGCTTCCTTTGCATTGCGATCCTCCACGATCCCGCGGGTCGTGATTCCCGGCGCGTCACGATCCCCGGAATCCGGAGTGAGACGGTGAGTAGCGACCGAGTGACTGCCGACGGAGTGGAGTTCCGCGGGTAAACGGCGTCTCTCCTCGAAATCTGCCTTCTGCAAGGGAGGCGCGAGGGATCAGCTGGTCTGCGTTGCCACGGAGGAGCGACTCAGAAGCGATTCGGCGCGTGTCCTCGCACGCGATCCACCTGCCGCGGGAC
>QKQZ01053618.1:0-13995 GCA_003595255.1 Solenopsis fugax | reverse complement strand
TTAAGAAACGTCAATAATGAGCATAATAATTTTTTTTGAGTGTAACAATTTAATCATTTATTTGTAAACTTCATAAATTATATACGCGACGTTTTTTTTCGACTTTATTTAGTCATCCTCAGCCAAATTTACATAATATTTAAATTTAATAATCATAACATGTTTAGACGGGAAGAGAAGATGAATAGATTAATTAATTAAAAAAAAATTAAAATAATATATATTCTGTGTTATATTATTATAAATTTATTATAATATTATATTTATACTACATTATTTATGTTATAATATTAATTTTTGTTATATTATTATTATATATGTTATATATTATTCATCCTATATTATGTTAATTTATATTATAATATTATAGCTTCACGCTTCACACGTTGCTGCGGAGCGCGAGTAAAACATGAAGCAATCATAAAATGGACTGATCATAAAATGACGGGATTAATTTAGGGGAACCGAAGATCGTGGGAGAATGTCACGCGGGCCACGGAGGCGGTGATTTCAATTGTGCGAAATTAAGGGAACGAGATAAGGCAACAATCTCAGTAGGGGCGAAGGAGGCGCAACCGGAAGCGCAGGGTCGCAACGCGGTCGCGGTTATTTCCAACTCGAGCATACCGCGGACCGCGGCTCGAGTTTCGTGCATAGTCGATCGGCCGAAAATGTAACAAAATGTGTCTATTCCTTTTGGCTGAACTTCTCGCATGATTCATCTTCCCTCTATTTTTCTCCAAAGTCCAACGTGAAAGAAAAAAGAGGAAACCGTGCAGAAAGTTCAGCCAAAAAGAATAGATCTAAATGAGTTTCGACAACCGGTCCGTGGAATACGTAGTGAGTGGCCGAAACGCGCTGATTCCGTCGGCTTAACTGTATCTCTGTTAATCCGTTAGTTCGCTAGCCAGAGCGATGCGCTCGACATTCCTTCGTTACCGCAGTGTGGATGCAAAACGCGTTGCGTTCTCCTAGGCAAAGAGCTGTTGAAATACCTCGCAACCGCTAAAGTGGTGCAATTTACCATATCACGCGAGAATTTATTGAACCTAGCGTTATGTAAGACACACACATTTAACACGAATTAATTTTACGAGTAATTCATAATAACGAGTAAATCATAATTAAATATCTTTATCATTCCTCCGACGATGATCATTGTGCAGAGAGCGGAAATGAGAGATGGTAAATAAAATTAGTGGATCTCTAAATTAACATATGGTAAATAAGTATCTGTAATTGCCCCAAAAAACATGCAAGTCTAAAAGACATCCAAAAGACGTCTTTAAGACATTTTTTAAGGACGTCTTTACGACTTTATCAAAAGACATTTGGAAGACGTCTGAAATTACTTTCTCAAAGACAATTTTTGGAGTTTGTATAAATATCAGGTATCACGTAACAGATATCTGTATTATCGACTAAAAAATTTTTTAACGGACACCGCGATGGTAATATATTATACATATATAATCAAACAAAATATTATTATTAAAAAATAATAAATATATATATTATATTATTTATATATATATTTTCGATAAATCTATCTTAATACTTTTACATTTAGAATAATATAACATTATTCTGTATATAAAAGTATATTAAAGTAATGTATTAATCGAAGTATTAATTGAAAAATCAATAGTTCAAGATATTTACATTGTAAATGTTTATATTTTACGAGGTGTGAGTGCGGTAGAACGGCACATGAACTGAGAGTGATTGCGTGAATAGCGTATTCTAAAGGATCAGGAATAAGCGCGGGACCGAGCGAGAGTGAGAGAAAAAATGCGAGGTTGAGATGGAAGAGTGAGCGAAAGAGTGAGAGAATGAGAGAGCGAGACAGTGAGACGGGAGAGTGAGCAAATGAGTGATTAATAACTTGCACCAATGTTCTTAATTCTTGCAAATGTCGTGACCAGCTGATTTTATTAAATATACAGCCTCGTGTCCGAATGAGCCTCGTGTCCAATGGAGCCCCGTATCCGAATGAGCCTCGTGTCTTTTAATTCTTTATACCAATCGATTCATCTTATTATTCTGTGCATTAAAGTATTTTAAAAGTACATAAAAGTATTAAGATGCAATTATCATAAAATTAATAATTTACCAAATATTTTATATTTTATATGTCAAAATATATGAGAATAAAGCATAAAATATCTTGAAAGCTATTGTCTTTTAAAAGATAAATCTACAATTTAACATAAAAACATCTACAATTTATCTACATTAACTTAATATTAAGTTAACATTAATTATTCATTTGAGATAACGATTTAAAAAATTGTATTTTATTGTTGTCAATATTAACTTATTCTTTATTTAATACTAATTTAGGTTTAATTTTTTTGAGATTAAAAAAAAACATGCTTGCAGGTATAAACGGATTCGGTAAGATTGATCTAACTTACTGTAACTTCCGTCGGTATATCGCAGTCGATACTTTTTGTTTGCTACTACTGGTACGTAATTATGTAAACAATTAATATAAACAGGATTGTATCGTAAATTTTAAGATTACATCTACATCAAGGTTGTGCATTTATATGTAAAATATAATCTACAGTCTGTATTATGCATTACATTAAACAATGTAAACTATGTATAAAATGTTATCTATGTAAACTATATAATCATAGAAGTGATATGTAATATAATGAAAATTTGATGAACATTTCCTTTAACTTTTTAATTTTTAATATTATGTATTTTTATTAATACATTAAAATCAGATATATTAATAATTTTAAAACTTAATTACTGTTTTCTATATTGTGCTCTGTATTATCTAATTTACAATAGTTTACATATTTTACATGTTTGTATTGTCTACATGAAAAAAGTTCATGTAAACATTACGTTTACATAAAAAATCCGTGCAAATGTACCCTTGAAATATCTGGCACAAGCCTGGTCTACATGAATTACTTACGTATTGTTTATATTACGTTTACACAAATAATTTTCATGTAGATAACACAAACTATATAATTTATTAAATATTAGTACAATACAGAAAAAAGTAATTAAGTTTTAAGATTGTTAATATATTTGATTTTAATATTGATAAAGATATAGATAGAGATATATAAATAATAATAAGAAAACATTCACATGACACGTGAAAATACAACTAATTAAAGAGCCTTAACGATCATAGTTAAATTTTAGTACTGATACATTTCTTGTATGATTTTATATTTTTAAGTTCACCAAACTATTCTCTAAATCTTGTAAATTGAAACGTCACTCTAAAAGAGTGATAATTGAGCCTGTAAAATTTTTCCGAGTTATTCTAATACGAGTAACATTCACTTCTGTAGAGTGAAAATTGAGCAATTTGAGTGATTTTTTACTCTACGAGATTTAAAGAGTACGCACCGATAAATTTTTCAATCTTGAAACTCAGTTCAAAGTTAAACGAGAATAGTAATGTCATAATATTGAATCGAAAATCAATTTAATAATAATAATGCTAATGAGCATCTAATATGGCAATGATGTTAATAAGAAAATTCTTTCCCTCTTAAAAGTATATAATATTAAAAATAAAAAAGTGGAATTTTCATTATTTTTTATAAAATCTGAATCTTCTATGAGCCATAGATTATATTGTTTATATGTATAGATCGTAAAACATAGTTTACATTATATACATGTAGATTATATTTTACGCGTAAATGCCTAAACCTGATTGTAATTACGTGTCTAAATTTTTAATGTTGCTTAATAAAAATATGGATGTCTTTAAGATGCAGATAAATCAAATAAAAGTGATTTTTCCACAGGAATAACTGATTTACACATTTAAAGTCATTTGTGACTTATGTACATATCGCCAACAATAATACAACATTCGAGAAAAAACGGAAACAATATAACTTAATTTAATAATAAAAACAAGACTTATATGTATGTCAATGTATGCTTGCGCAATAAATGGAGCAAAATTGCAAAAAAGTTACTTTAATTTTTTTTTAGAATAGAGGTTTGATCAAACTGATTAACGAATTAAAATGTATAATTAGAATTGTATAATTTGTCATCGTAACTTCTACTTTTTCTTTTTGCATGAAAAAAATTATTCCATAACAGAAATTATCTGACAAGTTAACCGTCATTTAATCAGAAGTGTATGGAAGTTATCAAGAGATTATGTATCTCCATCATCGCTAATTTAGATATCATAAATGAAAAAAAATGTAGTGATAGTTTCTAATGCGCTGTTTATGTAGTTACAAAAAATATACAATAGTTAAGAAAATTTAATTCAAATAAAATATCAAACAGATTAAGAACCACGCAATATTTAATAATCGTAAAGTCTAATCTCATTTTTGTCAATCCAAATTTTAAGTAAATTCTTGTAAATGTAATACAACGCTCATGTACTCTTTATTCAAAACTTATTTTTTCGCAACATTATTTATACTCCGCAAAGTCGTAAATAATTTCAAATTTTAGCTTTTACGTGTATAACATTAAGTAACTGAATGTCTAATCAATACTCTCATTATATATTTCATGGATTTTTATTCACATCTATTTTATCATGGTATAAAACTGCGTATGACAACAGACGAATATAAATATATACGAAGTCTCCGAAAATACAAAACTCAATAGCACTAGATTCTAGAGGTCTGTGTAATAATCAGGGAATAGTGCGAGAGTGACGACAAATTTATATGATAATAATTTATTCAAATATGTAGCGGCCGCTCTCGGCGGTTGTACAGTGAATGATGATACGGGCGCGCGAGAATTAGTAATTGAAAATAATGAATCTTGTAGAAAGACACATTCAAAAATAAGAAATCATTCTCCGAATTATCGCACTAGATACGATATTGAATAGGGGCAAGGAAAAGCGCGCGCGCTTCGCGAAAGTTCGAAACAAAAGTCCGTAAAAAAGATACAAAAGAGAGATAACGAGTTAAGAAGCATAGGTGAAGAGTGTGTTGCGTTATCGCTCGGTCGAGAAAGAGGGCGGGAGAGAGAAAGAGTCGCTTTCGCGGCGAGATATATATTTTTCTCTTAGTTCTCGTCGACCTCGGCCTCCTGCTCCTCATCGAATTCTGCGTCTTCGTCCGCGGTAGCCTCCTGGTACTGCTGATACTCAGATACCAAGTCGTTCATGTTCGACTCGGCTTCAGTGAATTCCATCTCATCCATGCCCTCGCCAGTGTACCAGTGAAGGAAAGCCTTTCTCCTGAACATGGCGGTGAACTGTTCAGAGATGCGCTTGAACAGTTCCTGGATGGCGGTGGAATTGCCAATGAACGTGGCAGACATCTTGAGACCACGTGGCGGAATATCGCACACAGCGGTTTTTACGTTGTTCGGTATCCACTCGACGAAGTATGAGCTGTTCTTGTTCTGAATGTTGAGCATCTGCTCGTCGACCTCCTTCATCGACATTCTACCGCGGAAAATGGCAGCGACTGTGAGGTACCTGCCATGCCTGGGATCGCACGCTGCCATCATATTCTTGGCATCGAACATCTGTTGGGTGAGTTCCGGTACGGAGAGCGCTCTGTATTGTTGACTGCCACGAGATGTGAGAGGCGCGAAACCGGGCATGAAGAAATGAAGACGAGGGAAGGGCACCATATTTACGGCGAGTTTTCTAAGGTCAGCGTTCAATTGACCGGGGAACCTCAGACAGGTTGTGACACCGGACATCGTGAGGGAGACGAGATGATTTAGGTCGCCGTACGTCGGCGTAGACAATTTCAAGGTGCGGAAGCAGATATCGTAAAGGGCTTCGTTGTCAATACAGTAGGTCTCATCTGTGTTCTCGACGAGCTGATGTACGGAGAGGGTGGCATTATAGGGCTCGACAACTGTGTCGGACACCTTAGGCGACGGCACAACGGAATACGTGTTCATGATTCTGTCGGGGTATTCCTCGCGGATCTTGGAGATGAGGAGGGTACCCATACCGGAGCCGGTACCACCACCCAGGGAGTGCGTGAGTTGGAATCCCTGCAAGCAGTCGCAGCTCTCTGCTTCTTTCCTCACGACGTCGAGAACAGAATCCACCAGTTCGGCGCCCTCGGTGTAATGGCCCTTCGCCCAGTTATTGCCAGCGCCGCTTTGACCGAACACGAAGTTGTCCGGTCTGAAGATCTGGCCGAACGGTCCCGAGCGCACGGAATCCATGGTGCCAGGTTCCAGATCGACGAGGATGGCACGCGGCACGTATTTGCCGCCGGACGCCTCATTGTAGTAGACGTTAATTCTCTCCAGCTGGAGATCAGAGTCACCGTGGTAGGTGCCAGTCGGGTCAATGCCATGCTCATCACTTATGATCTCCCAAAACTGCAATACACAAAAGTCACCTCGTAAGAATATTTCTATTAGAAAAACTTTATCTTATATCACTACAAATTAGTAAGAACAACTTATCGCGAGATGTTCGATGGAGGAAATTGGAGCGCGTATTCCTTTATCTAACAAGTGTTATCAGTGTCGTAAGGAATCAACAGTGCCACAAAAATTAGATACGCGTTCTGAATCACGCATTATCCACGCGTGTGCGCGCGTGCGTAGGAAGGAAGTTTCGCGCATCGGCTTTCTCCCTGCAATTATCCTCGCATCCGTTTTCCAGCCTTCTATTGTATCGAACGTGAACGGAGTTGCCTGCCGTTCAACGACCTCGCACGCGCGCGCGAACGGCGAATAGCTCGCGTGTAATTAATTGTAATAGCCCAAGGCCTGCGTATCGAATTACGTTTCTCTTTTTACCCTTTCGTATTTTTTTCAAAGCCCGTCTGCTCTCGATGGTGCAGCCGAATCACCCGAGCGATAATCGAGACTAATTAATCCCATATTATTGTAAGCGCGGTTACGCTCCTGTCTCTCGAGGGCCGGTCGGTCGATCGGTCCGTCGAAGCGCGTCGCGATACAACGAGCACGACGATGGATCGTCGTCGCCACGTAATCTCCCGGAAGCACTCGTTTCACCGTAATCATAATTGGTGTTTAAGAGTAAAATGTCAATCGCTCGTAAACGTCTTTCAATTTAGTGTCACGAAGATAGCGTAATTTTCAAATTGAATACTTATGGGTATATTCCGAATATATTATAGTTCGGCTTGTTTTTTTTAGATTCATATATATATAAAAAATTCTGAAAAAAAAAGATGTAATTTTCTCAATATTTCAGAAGTGTTCCGAAGTGAATTTGTATAAAAATTTTGAGAAAAATTTTCATCGAGAAATAATTGAGTTATTTACAGATTATTACTAATTATGACAAGTTCGGAACATTTTTCGATTTAGTTAAGGAGCTGCCAACATCTAGAAAGAAAATAAGCCAAACTTACATTGTTCGAAATATATCCTATGTATAATTTCGAGCAATAACTGAACACAACAGATCGTATAAAAACCATTTGCCGATAGAAAGGTTTCGATGCAAGTATACATTAATTAATATTAATGAAGCAAATTAATTTCTGATCGAATGGAAGAGAGGGATCTCCTCCAATTAGCAATTCAGAATATGACTGGGTGTCTGATGCAACTTCTGATTTGCAAACAAAAGGGGAAGTTAATTACGAAACCATCGGCGTGCGGTCCACAGTACATCTCTACTTCATCTCAGGAACGCAGTTCAAAGACCCCCGCGGTATATTTCTGGAAATCGACGTGCGAAATATGCGCGTGTATTCTCGAGTACAAAGGCGCGCAAATAGGTAAAACGATCAAACTAACGTAATTAGAATGCCTTGATAGCTCAACTGTTATTATAAGTCCAGGAGATACCGCGCGATGTTATAATAAGTTGGAGGCAAGGTACTAAATTACATGTTACTTGGCAAATTACTCCTGACATTTCACAATCGGGACGCTGCATTACGGAAGTCCGCTGTCTTCAATTTGTCTAATTATAAATTCGCAAAGACGGAAAGAGATTTCCTTCGCCATACACTCTAGCTAACCGTGTACTTTGTACCTATCCATTCATTATGAAATGAGAGCTAGTAGTTGATATAATGGCAGGCAGCTCGAAGGTAAATAAAAGCACTGCAGATAATTTTATCGCTACTGCTGTCGTGCAACATGTATCAAGCCAAATGTTTCTTTTCCAATGGAAGCTGTCATTGAATAATCTCGAAGTCCATATACAACTTGCGTGAAAGTCACCGTAAAAAAACGCCAGGACCGCCTACCGTTCGGTACATACGTCCCACATGGAGACGATGGGTGTATTAAGCGGTGACCATATATGATCATCGTCGTTCGAAAGCTAAGATCACCCAACCCTATCTGTCCCCACCCTACCACCACCACCTCTTCGTCCAGCCTGATCGCAATGTACATGTTACAGTCCGATATGAGTCACCAATGTCACCGCTATATATAGAGATGATTGTAAAACGACTAACATGCGATTAGCATGAATGACGATCGCACGGTTATATGGCGATCTGTTTACGTCCATTTACGTTTTTAATTTACCCCTTTTTCGAGCCGATCCTCGCGCCTAGACCTCCGATGTCAGCCGTGGCGGTAGACGTGGATCATCGTTGCCAGAGCGGAAGCAACGTGAAAGGTCATACCGTTATTCTAAATGCATACACGCCGTGCGCGCGATACTGCACCACGCGTTGCATAACCACCGAGCGGATACGCGATGCAATTGGTCCACGAGCGATCCCGAGGGTCCCACTGACTTTAATGGATTGCCGCTTACGGTAGATGAAAAAGAGACGCAGAAGAGAAGGGTTAATTCGTCAAAGGTTGTCCATCTAGACTATACAGGAATGTACAAATATGTATATACATACATAATCGAAATTTAACCCTCTAGAGTGCTACTCATAGTTTTCTAATGTTAATACTATACTGAAAATTCTACAAAATAATTAAGAATGTTTTTACACTTTTAAGAATTTTTTTATATTTTGTTCAAAAATTAAAGCTATAACCATTTAGATTGGAATAGAAAGATCCTTGAATAGAAATACAAAGATACTACTAGTTGGATTTTATTTATTAAAAGTAGTAGTCCTACTTTATAAGTGTCAGAATAACTGAACTAACATTATTTTAATGTAAACAATCTCTTATTAAACATTATTTCTATCAAAATTTTAATAATAAAAACTACTAAACCTGAAAATTTATGTAGAGTAGTTCTCTAGGTTAAAAATTCTAAATATAAAGAGTTCTTTTAGAAAAGACTTCATATAAAAAGAAAACATAAATAAAAGACTAATTGACTGTTTTAAATTGTTCTACTGTTCGTTATCCAAAAAGTTTTGGAATATTATTTTTTTCTTAAGAGATGGGCGAATCTTTAATAAATCTAAGTCCCGATCTACAATAGGTGTAGTAAACCTTAAGAAATTGATCAACCACAGTTCATTTATTTTCCTCACATTCGACTGTGATTGATTAATTTCTTACGGCTTAAGGCTTGCTACACCTATTGTAGACCAGGACTAATGAATGTATCGTTCGAACTCGTACATTACACTACAAATTGCTGATAAACGCCTTAAAATGCGGTAATCTGACTAATAATAAATAAGAAACGTTAGGAATATTATTTCCCAGTTGCAAAATGCACAATTCTATAGGAGCAGTTGGTTGTAACGGCACGCAGTATGCATTGAAGTACTTACAGCTACACTTTATAGTAAAAGCTTCGAAGTAAACGGAAAAAACGAATTCTATCATGTATCCTATTTCATTTAATCTATACGAATGCTTATATCCGCAGGTAAAAATAATTACATTGTTAATTTCGCATCTCATTTAAACGATTTAAAATAATTCTTTTTTGTAATTAAGTTAATATAAAGATTATAGAATCTCATAAATAAAAACGTAGACTAGCATTGCTGCAAAATGGATCTTGCTTATAAAATCACCTTGATAATGAAACTTTTTTTTTAAAATGCTATTGATAAAAGATTATTACCGCATATTTTCAGAATAACAGCCTTAAATTACATTTCTTTTCTATTAATACTCTCAGAATATGCTGAGCATCCTATTAATAGGTCAGCTGCAGGTCGTTTACAGATAATGCCAGTTCACACACAGTTATTAATGACTTCAATTATATTTATCCCACTCTGTCTATCAAATCTATTTCAAGACTGAAAAGCGAAGAAAAAACAAATTGAAATCGTCATAAAATAGTAATCGTCATCGAGCCGCGACAGTAGGCGAAACTCAGCCTCGCGAGCTGACGCGATCGATACACCTGGCTATATCTAGAGAGAAAGAGAGGGCCGACTTGGCAACGAGCGAAACAGCGTGTTCGAAACGGGCCGAGGTGATGCGAAGGAAAATGGCGAGAGGATATCGCTGGCTTCCTTTATTTGGGAGCGCGTTGCCGCGCTACACGGGACTCGGTGTCCTTGGACTCGAAGGCGCCCGTTGAATGAGCACATTCGTGTGTAATGGTTATACAACAAGCTCGCGTGGTAGAAAGTAGCCCGCATCACAATTTTCACCGTAATTTCGCCTGGATTTTCCTTAATACTTTTTTCGGGAAGCTTCTTCTCAGAACACCTTACATTTTTTTTAATAAAATTATTTCATCTCTTTTAATATATTTTATACACCGAGGAAAAAAGTTATTGACTTGACTCGATTAAATTTTTTCAACTCAACTATTTATGTAATTGACTTACAATTAAGTACATAAAATATTTGAATAATTGAACTTAAATACATAAATATTCAGTTTAAGTATTTATATATCTAACTTAACTACATATATTTAATTTAAATACGTAAATGCTTGAACTTCAATCAATTTGAAAAATTTAGTCAAATTACAACTTTTTTTCAGTGTAGAGAATATTAAACGATATATTTTCCAAACCCAATTTTTTCTTTTATTATTGAACTCAACAAGGTGTTATTTTATCAGCGATATCACAGCGATATCACAGCGTTAATACTCGAGATACTCTAATTAATTTTTATTTTTGAAAGAATTTTTAAAATTAAAAATACATCTTGTTTTGGAAAAAAAAATGAGACTTTAAAACTATTTATTTCTTATCGGTTTACGCATCTTTGGCGATAACTCGGCTATCAGTACATTTTATCACAAATTTTAGATAGGTTAAAAATTAAAAAAGTGCATCAGAGTTAACCGCGATAGCACTTGCGTTCTCTACAGTCAAGAGACTGTCGTAATCGATACGTTCTCATTATTACTGCTGTTGTAAAAGAAAAAGGATAAAAAAAGCCTTCGATGTTACGCTACCGTGACGTTGGATCGATTGAAACAGACAGCTCGAGAAACGGGCATTGACTTGGTGCAGCAGCCTTAAAAATTATGGAAGCATGACGACGAACGTTGATCAGTTTTTCCTCGATCTTTACCCGCCCTCCGTTCATTCTTTATCGTTATTCAGATAAGATTAATTTTATTATGAAAGACTGAGCCTACATCATAAACACGATTATGTAGTCTTACGTAAAAAAATCGTTATATTAACGTACAAAAAAGTTTGAATATTATTCTCCAAACTAAACTTACATCCGTTTTCGTGGCATTATATTAGTTTTATTTAAATAAAGTTAGTTTATTTAAATAAAAAAATACTCATGTTTCCAATAATCCTCCTGTATTTTTTGAAACGCGAAATTTCTCAAATTTATAAAAAAAAATCGGAAAGATCAATAAGCCGAAAGAAGCGCAATGATAAAAAGGGAATGCAGCGCGTGCACGTAGAAACGGTGATGCCGATTCGCATGATTAATGCGGACTCCGAACGTCCGAGCGTGTCGACTCGAGCGATAACGCAGTGCCGCGCGTCCGCCGGCTGTCCGTTAACGGCGTCGCATAAAAATTTTAAAATACACCCGCCATGTGACCGACGCTGCCGTGGCCGTTAAACGCGATCGCGACGCCGCACGGCAGCTGACGGACGCGGCGGCGCAGGAATTCCAACTGCCTGAAGGGGCATGCACACTGGAGCGAACGCGAAAATATGCAAAGTCGCACGGTCCCAATGTAACAGACTTGTTCTTTTTAGCTCAGCTTTTCTCTTTTTCTCGGGAAAAGAAAAGGAGGAAAGATGAATCGTGCAAATTGACCTAATAAAAGGCCTAATGTCTATTTCTATCAATATAGATTAAACTTTATCTTGATTTAACTTGCTCTTTTTCCTTTTCTAATTTTAAAAAAAAAAGATAAAAAGCAAGTTAAACCGAGATTAAAGTTAATTTATATTGATTAAAATGTCAAAACTCATTTCTACCAATTAACTTTAATCTCAGTTTAACCTATTTTCTATCTTTCTTTATTTCTTAGAATTAGAGAAGGTTAAAAAGTTAAACCGAGATTAAAGTTAATCCACATCGATAGAAATAGACATAAGCAAAATGCATGAAGGACCTCGTGAACATTAATCATAATCGTACTTTTGACGAGGAAAGAACCCGTAGACGATGAAATATAAAAATATCGTGGCGACTGGGACACTTATTCGTTCGATGTGTGCTCACCTTTAACGCCAGACTGACCGAGGAGAGGGGGTGGGGAGATGAAGATGGGCGTACAAAGAGGAAAGATACGATGACCGGTTTTATTCGCGGTAAAATCGAACCCGCGATCGACTGAAACGTCTACAGCATAGAATACATCGTATGTCTCGTCGGAAACGAATGTCTGACGCAAGTAAACGTAGAGAAACGAGAGCAGCATTCACAGATCGACGGCTAGGATTGTTGCGAGACGTAAAAGCAGAGAGTGAAAAAGCAAGAGATGCGCGCGCAGCCGGTCGATGTCGGTCGTGTGAGCAATATCTATCTTTCTCTTTCTCTCTCCTTCCTTTTCGTCGCAGAGAGAAATAATACGCCACACCCAGCCTTGATTCCGGCCGAATGATGGACAAATTCGGCCGACTGACGTTCGCGAATTTTCGACGATTCCGTCGGCTTGCGTATCTTCCTTCTCGTCGCTTGGCGGCGTATGCGGAACGGAACGTACACATACGGTGGAGGGGAAGGGGAGGGGGAAAGGGAGCGACATGTCTACCCATTTAAGTTAGCAGCGTCCCGATTTCCAAATAGGACGCTGCGCACACTATAGAAGACCTAGAATGCAGCTAATTTCAGATGAATAGGCATTATTGTTCCTGTCTCTACACGGTAGACTCCGAGAGAAAATGGCCGACGGGCGACGACGCGTTTGCACAGAACGTGATTGCACGAGAGAGAATAGGATCGACGACAGGGGAAAGGGGAGGGAAGAGAAAAACCGTTAAGCTCAGTGCCTGCCGGCCGGCCGGCCGGCGAGCTCCCTGTCGCCATGACAGGTCTTCGACCGCCGTGCGGGCGAGGCTGCCGGTTTCTCGCATACCAGCGTACCCGTCGAGCCATGGAGAAAACGTCTTAACATGTCCTCGTTCCCGTTGACGGTCTCTCTTTCTCTCTCCCTCTCTCTCTCTCAGGCACCTCGATATCGAGCGGGGAGAAAAATGGCGAACAGCGCGTTGCGGAATCGAGAACGTCCCTCACACGATCGTCGCGAACGATGCCAAATTCCGAGCGAACAAACGAACTAGCGAGCAAGCGCAAAGAACGAAAGAACGGCGACGGTCATGCCTGCGGCAAGATTCACGGCGAATAGACTAGAGTCCGCGAACAAAGGACACGCGGCCGCGACGATCACTTAGTCGAGATCCTTCCAAGCACCTACCTTCGCTCCAATTTGGTTGCCGCACTGGCCGGCCTGGATGTGAACGATTTCCCTCATGTTGCTCGCGCGGAGTTCGTCGGCTGTGACCTCTCGAAGGAGTGACTCCTGGTGCGGCGTCGACTGACGGCGATTTACTATATAGTAGAACTGACTCGAGTAACAGACTAACGCGTCGCGAGAGTCCAGAGACGAGTATGCGGCGGTCGTGCAGTCCGTTACAGATTTTCAAGCTTCCACAGGGTCGGAGAGGGGGCAAGAGGAGTTGGGCGAGTAAGAGCGCACGCGATTGGCGGAGCCGCCTCGCC
>QKQZ01053615.1:0-23623 GCA_003595255.1 Solenopsis fugax | reverse complement strand
GATGCAATTTGTAGCCACCTCCGCACCTCCTACCCCCTCGGTCGCCGCCACCCCTTGCATTCCAGGGCAGCCAGGGTGCTGCACGCAGGGGCGATCCGCGAATTTACACGCGTGCCACTGGGACCCCGCCGCCGCTGTCGCCAACCCCTGGTGACCGACGCCCAACCCCGACGCCCGCGAAGGTCGACCCTTCCTCTCAGGTTACCATCTGGCAGAAATGACGACGTGGAAATTGGTGGAAATGTGACAGTAAAATCGAATATAAGTCCGAGGGATGTGTGTTTAAATGATTTAATTGCCTTGCTACTGGTAGTCATTACGTTACATGAAATCACGAGAATATGAGAGAATAGGAGAGACTTCGTTGTCGGTAAATATTCACGATTTGCACTAACGCGAATTCCGTGTAATGGGTGCCGGCGTATTTTATTTTCTGAATGATTGATCTCTGAAAACTTTAAATATGGAGGAAGGGAGACAACCGTCATGTGATTAATTCCATTATCCACGTTCTACGCACTGTCCAGAGAGACGAACCCTCCTCCTCTCTTCCTTTGTTTAGAAAAAATAAAATCTTAATTAATTATTTCATTTTTAAATTACATTCTCTCGGAAAATATTAACGTCGATAGAACGATGTAATTTGTTAATTAAAAACCAACAAAATTACGTGCTTCCTGATTTTAATACAATACCCGTTAATGTAATTCCTTTATATAATAATTGTGCTGCTATACACATATTTTTTTTTCACTTATTTATAATATTTATTAACGTTTATGTTTCAAAGAAATTATTTACGGATATTTCTGGATTCATCGTTAGCGTGTATCGTTTCGTAAAGCAGACGATACATATTCCGCGCGTCTACCTAGCAGGACTCTACGATACAACGTAAAAAATATTCGGGGTCGCCGTGGGTCGAATCGATAGGGTTAGAATTTAGTTGGGTGGTCCCACAGGGGGCGGGCGAGCGTACGTAATTACATGGAAAAAATTCCAGTCAGGAGGCGAGCGTTCTCGTTGTTGAGTTAGAGTCGCGTTGCGTGGCGTGCCCGGACTTAGAAATCGGCTAGCCAATCAGCCAATCACGTATCCGCGCCGTGGTTGGCCTCCGATCGCTTGGCCCTACCGAAATCTCGGCGGGCCAATCGAGCCGCGCCGGCACGCTTCCGCTAAATTGCGCGCTATTTTTAAATATTAAGTCCGCTCCTGCCCCGGAGAACGCCGTTCAACCGAAACTTGCCGACATTCAGCTCGAGTTCACGACAGTTAATTCTTATCGGACATCGTTAAACGACGCGTTCCTGGATTCCGCTCGAAGCCCGCTACAAGATGTAGAACGTGAGATCACGTGAACTTACGTGAAAAGAAATATAGTTCAAAGCACTATGAATTTTACTATATAATATTTAACACGTATCACGCGTTCTCTGCGAGATATGACAAATATATTTCTCTTTTCTCAATGCAAATTTACCTGCGCTTTCGCATTCATCTGCTCTTTCATCTTCAACTTGTCACGAGACTTGATGATGTCGCCTCGCTAGAAGCAATCACATTGCCAACAGCGTGAATTTTCGCGAAGCGATCGTACACGTCTTAAATCGAAGCGGTTATCGTATCGGCACGGAATCAGATCGTGAACTCCCACGGGGCGGCGGGATAAGAAGTTTGAAATGTGTCGCTGGACGCTAGGAAGTTCGTCATTTAATTTTCCATCACTTTGTATTATCCGACGCGGCTCCCCAGGCGGGCCGCATTAGTAAGCAAGGAATAATATCGATGCTACGGTGAAGTTCGGAATTCGAATCGACTTTGCGCGATGCATCGAGCTACGTTCGCGTTATACAATATTAATGTACGCGCGTCACTTTAAAATACAAACACTTTGGGCCCGCGCGCGTGAATAATGCATCCCCCTTCCCTTCTGCCTATCCCCGGCTTCTGCTTCATTACCGATTCGCCCCGTAACTCCCGAGTTATTCCGCGAATCGTCGCGAGTTACTACCCTTTGATTTCGTACTCCCTGTGCGACTCGCGCTCGAAAAATTATCGTCACATAGTCCCCGGTCCGCCCCACAAATTTCTGACATAACACTCGAACTTCCCGGTGACCCCATTTGTAGATCCTTCCTAGATTCTCCCATCGGACTATCTACAACTATCTAGGTGTCTGGGACGTGTCTGACATTCCACGATAAAATGTGTTGCGGCATATATCAAAAAGTATCCGTAGTATCGCGTGGTAGTGCGAAGTAGTTGAGTATCAGTAAAAAAAAAGTGTAGAATAAAATTTCTTTAAATTTCAGTTTTGAAAAAAAAAGATTGATATTACACAGAAAAAAAAAATTAGTATCAAATCAAAAATTCATTATTTTATATATAAGCAAGAATATAAAATTTTCTTGGGAGAATTTATAATCTTAAACAGACATAATTTGCTTACATGAAGAAAATTTTTCTCTTCATGTAAGCAAATTATGTTTGTTCAAGATTATAATTTCTTTCCAAGATTTTATGCTTTTTCTTGCTTATATATGAAACAATGAATCTTGATTTAATACTAATTTTTTTTTTCTGTTTAGAGATTCCGAAAGTTAATATCTTTCTTCAGTTTCAAATAAAGATATCTTTTAATTATTTTGCGATACAAACCATCTTAACAATGCCTGCTAAAATACAACTGAGGAAATTTTCAATTCTGTTTGAGAAAATAATTTGGTATAGAAATTATTTTTCCATCTCTACGTCTTGCGTGCTCAATTCTTCGAAAAATAATTGCGAAATTAAAATCTAGATTGGCCGTAGATTGCTCTCGTTTGACTCGGATGGATGTGCCTCTTCTTGAAAAATACGCTCCACATCGTTCATCGCGGAAAAAAAAATGACATCGAGATTATCGAGACACTCGCAATACGTGTCGCTTCGGGCGGGCTTTCCACATTATCGCTCGCGGACGACGCGCAAATTGCCAAACTTTTCACGCCCTGCTGTTGTTATTGTTATTGTTGTCGTCGAGATAATTACGCGGCGGCACAATTAAATCGCGCTATAATATCGAGTTTCGATATCGACCGTGCCTTGATCAATGGTGCACTCGCCGGCCGTAACGCTTGCGCCGCGTCGCATCGCGCTGCATATATGCGTATTAACGCTTTAACGACAAATATAACATTTCGCCTGAATTGCGTGAACTCACGGCTCATGCACGCGCGCAATTTACGCAGTCGCGCGTCGCCGTCGCCGGAAATTATCGACGAGCATAAACAATGTCGGGGGCTTCATTTTTAGCGATGTCCTTTGATCATGGTGTGTTTATAGGATGCTCGAGAGATTAAAATGATGAAAATTATAAAGTCGCGATAAAATTCATGGACAAAAATTGGATTTGGTTCCTACAGCCCTGGAATGACTTTGCAAAAAAAATCTATCTGCAATTTGTTAAAAAGTTCTATAGTTTATAATGGTAAAGAGAATTTATAATAGTAGATTACAAAAGAAGTTGAGCGATAAATATACTTGAATATTTAACTTACTGCGAGTTCGCAAAAACGAAAAATTTTAAACACAATTGATAATTTTACTATCGACAATCAAAAAGCTAATGCGTATCTCTCATGAGTATTTTGTAAATATTCTTTTTACTGTAAGCTAGTAGAAAAGTTCTATAAAGTCGGTAATTGCTAAACACATTTAGTGCCAATCAATTAAGAAAATAATTAAAGAAGAAACAAAATGAGAGACACTTAATTTCGTAAGGAAAAGGGAGGAAAGCTAATATAAGAGCAAGGTCTTTGCAAAGATCAAAATTAAATTTCACTAAACTTTCTACATCTGTAAAATAAGAAAATGTAAGATGTGCCATTATCAACTCCATACACTTGGAAAATTCATGGCAAACGCAAAATTACTTTAATTAAGTTCTCAAAAACCCATTTAGGAAATACTATTTAAAAAATGTGAAATATCTCCGCTTTTCTGTGTAACAAGAATCTTTAACTCTGCTACTAGATCGTTACTGTACGCATGTTTTTATTGCGATCGTTCCACAATGAAAATGCAGAGAGAAGCGCCCGCGACGTGACTTTTGAAAATTGCATAAGAAAGCACGCGCGGGTAAGGGAAAGGGAAAGAAGCTAGATGTTCCCTCGCAAATGTCATTACGGGCGTGCATTTCGTCGCTAATTACAGCGAAATACCCGCGAGGCCTGTCCTTTCCTCGGTTAATTAGTTAAACTCCCTCCCCCTCCTCCCGCCCCGGGCGGTGATAAGCCGGAGAATTTTGTCCTTAACGAGCTGCGCACGCGGCTCCTTTAAGGGACAATGACGAACCGCCGTGGCGTTATCCACCGAGAGAGCGAGAACGATGTTTGTACGCGCCCGTCGTAAAGGCTGTTTTACGCGTCGCCAGCAGAGAAGGTAAGTCAAGTGCGCGGGTTACTCGGTTGGGTTGCCTCCGTGAGTGCCGTGTTCTAGAGAGAGCGAGAGGCAAGCCGGGTGCACGGGTTATTTGTCGCAAGCTGGAGAGCGTGTCCTGCGTAAATATCTATACTCGTTTAAAATCAACGTCAAGCCAAGCGGAAAACCTACATTCACTATGGATAGCAAACTGGATAGCAACAAATCCCAATAAATAGAGAGAAAAAGAGAGCGAGCACACTGTTCATTTTAAAAACAGTCATCAGCGATTTCTTCACACCTCGCTTGAAGTGTATGCTCATATAGGAATATCATCGTAATTGATCTGTCAGAGTTATTTCCGATACCCATGAAAAATATAAATTTAAATGAAAAGACCGATTCTTTAAACGACATAGTCACAATTTTACTGAAAAATCTAAATAAACGACTCAATAATTAGCATTAAATATTGTTAACTTTATATCGTTTTATATTTAGAGTCAAATAAGATTAAACATTTAAATATTCTTATCTAATGCTAAATGTGATGCAATCAGTCTTCTCAAGTAAATCAATTCTTAAAATATAATATCCAATGATTACGTTGGAATGATACAAGTACACAGAAAAAAATTAGTATCAAATCAACAATCACATTCTTGTAATCATATTCTATAAGCAAGATTATAAAATCTTAAAAGAATTTGATAATCTTAAACAAAAGAAACAAAATTTTTCATGTAAGAAACAAATTTCTTCGTGTAAACAAGTTATGTCCATTTGAAATTATCAAATTCTTTTAAGAAGATTATATATGAGAATGTGATTATTGATTTGATAATTTTTTTTGTGTATGTAACTATATATTTAGTACTGTAAAGAGAAGATTCGTTTCAGTTAATCATTTTCCGTGATAGAAAGATATTTAAAATTAAGATGTCACTTTTAAAACTATTGTAAATGTATAGCATCTTTATGACGTACATGCATGTTTTAACAAAATTCTTCTTTATTTTACATTTCAAAACTCAATTTATCAGATATTTTCCTTGCTTCATGTTATTTTTCGATGCAGATAAAATTTGCATAAAATTTTTCATATTTTTAATGTCTTATTGATAACTATAATTCATATAAAATTGTCTATAGTTATAATTAACTTCTCCAGATTTTTAGAACTGATGAAAAATATATTTAGTAATTGACATGAAAATATTATTAAGTATCAAGATCCGCTTCGAAAAGTGACACTTCCTCTTATTTCTTGTATTAATCTATTTTCTTCAGTCGATAGATTTGTTATATTCTGAAAACACGGAACGTGCATGCACATATCTGTACGTGAGCGGCGCTCTTGTCTTTTGTCGCAAAAAATTCAAGTAATAAACCACATATTTCTCGCTTCCCTGATAAATCAGAAATAAGAACTACCGTCGGGACGCATTTGCATATCATGCTGTCTCAAATGGTAAATCGCAATGCCAAGCGAATATTACTTTCGAGCGGAATGTGTAGTCGAAGTGAGTGCTCTGTTGGGAACGCATTTCGGTGGTTGCATTGCAAACTGCACAGCGAGTTGCACTTTAGGGGTTTCGATGATGATCATCGGGATCTGTTCGATTATTACATATGTTATTATATTTCTGATTATTAATGAGACCTGATGTAAAAAGGGCGTATCTTTAATTTGTTTTATTTAGCAATGTCGATTAAATGCAAAAAACAAGATTTTTCCGTAAAATTTAAATTTGTGATCGATTTGCTGCAACCGTAATTTAAATCATTGTCTGTTCTCAATTCATAATTTTCAAGATAAAATATAATAATTATATTTTAACATTTTTCTATTCGAGATATTTGTTATTTAAAGCACAGATTATTCTATCTCTACTGTCTATTGTTATATTACAGCATAGTTCCATTATGATGAACATTTATACAATATAATATTCACTTTAATAGAATCTCATTGAATTGCAGTAATGCCAATTTATGCATAATTCGGTATAATGGAATTTCATTACAATGATGGATGTATATATTTTTTGCTATAAAAAAATTATAATAGAATTAAACAGAAATAATTGTATTGATCATATTTGTTTTATTTCTATGAATTTTCTTGAAGTATTAAAATATTAAAGCATCTGTTTTTTAAATTGCGAGAAATGTTAACTTTAGATATTTATTTTCGTGTCCTGTTCGGAAATATGTGCACATTTATCTTACAATGAGCCATCCCAAGTATTTGCGCACGAGACTATAATTACAGTTGTATATATACACATAATCATGATACACAATGGAATTTCCATTATCCAAACTAATAGGGAGACACAAGTGTTCGCAGATAAGCGAATTTTCGGATAATAGATCAATTATTCCTTTCTGAAAACGAATTTTCGGTTCATTTCAGAAAGGAGATTAGCGGAAATGATACAGTTCATTTATATGTTTATGCATATCTAACTTGTGCTAAATCGCAAGCTATTTCTCAAAGCATTTAACTGCGTAAAATTGCATTATCTTTATGCTTCCGGCCTTTTATCCTGAATGCTCCTGAAATAAGGGTGCACGTTTCATCTTGATAAAATAAACAATGCGCAAAATAATAAGGAAATATTCTGTTCGAATAATAGGACATTCTCGAATAGTAGAGCGTTCAGATAATAGAATATTCGGATAATGGAGGTTCGATTAATGGAGGTTCCACTGTACTGTGTAATTCAATACAGAAGTCGTACGTGTACGCGGCCGCCGCCGCAACCGTGCCACAGAGCAATCGTATACGAGAAACAGGGCACGCCTGAAAATTCTGAAATCGGCTTTGTCGTTTCGTCAAGAAGTGAAAACGCAAATCGAATGGCAATTCGGATGGGGAAACTCACCCGCGTTTAACGAGAGAAGGCGCTCGCGCCCGGGAAAGTTGGCGATGATGGTAACGGCGGCTGCACCTTGACATGGACACACTTTAAGTTTCTCGACGTGTCGGTATCAATAAGACCACCCGGTAGACTCCGTAAATCTCGCCGCTCCGCGTAATCTGGCAATCGAAGTTTTCTAATCACGCGAGACATCGCCGAATGGACTATCGATATGCAGTCAGGGGGTGTCGGAGGCGAGTTGCATGAAATATGACTTCTTCGGCTCCTCGAAATCACTCCGGTAATGTTACGTTACTTTCGCCACGTCGCAATTTGCCGCGTTTCTCAAAAATCCATTAAGTTAATTACTGTTTTTCTTGACGCTGACTCGTGGCACGTACCTTTTTTTTTCCTCTTAAATAATAAAAGTCTTTGGAGCGTGGAAGAAATATGTGTACTCGAAATTCTGCAGTAGAATTTATTTAACATGTTCCGGAAAATCTCATTAATTTGCATTAAGTTGAACATTTATAATTGCAATTATAAATGTGCAAAGTAGACAACATAAAGCAAGACAAATAGCTGTTTTGTAAACATTTTGTAAACAAAACTACCATTCTTCCAAAGAATGATAGTTTTATTAATAAATTAATAATAAATGCATTACGTGTAAGGCATTATATGTAAGACAAAGAAATTATGTTAGATTATGCATATTTTTATCAAAGTATCTGTGCAAGAGACTTTATTATTTTAATACACACAAAAATAAATAATTATTCCTAAATTTCATTCAATAAAATGATCAGTACTTAACTTTCTCTAATAAATAGTATCTGTAATCTGATTCGTATAATTAAGAGAGTCCTAATTTGGCTATGAAAACAAGTAATAGTTCTAAAATAAATATCACTAAAATATACGTAAATATTAATACACGTATTTTAACATAAATTGTTTTAAAATTATTCAATATTTTTTTATATAAACAATCTTTCCAATTAATATCGTTTTATGTTGTCAAATTTATAATCGGGTCAGAGTATATGTACACACACATATTATATATATATATATGTATATAGCCTCAATACATTTTATAAAATAAATTCATTAAAGAGCCTCCTGCGAAGCTTCGCCAATTTGCATTTAATTTCATTACGGCACCATTACGAGGCGATTAAGTTAAATTAAATTGAATTACAACCAGTACGCGATAATTATTCTGGAAGTTTTAAAAGAGAGATTATAATTAAAATTTTTCACGCAGTTACATTAATTTGAATTACCATTCATACTCGCTATTAAATAAACATCGCCGAATGGTCAAAGAAATTCTCCGCGGGTTTAAAAGTGCGCACGTTCTTTTCTTAAAAGCACGGCTTTTATTCCGCTAATTAATTAATTAATTAATCCAAGGACCAACTTGTGAATCAGTCCACGTGGAATCCGCTTGCGGAGCAGCCGCGAGAGAGAAAGAGGAGTATTTTGCACTCTCGCGATCTTCCCAATCCTCCCCTCCCCNCCCCTCCCCTCCCCCGTCCTGACCGATCGCGGACTTGTTTTCTTCAGATGCAAAACGCAACTCGTTCTTTTCCGGTCGGCATTTTTGCGGCTTTTCAGCCGATTTAATCCGTTCGCGAAAAAGCCGAATAAAGATTAACTACCTCGTTTAAATGCATGCGTCGTCGTAGCGCATTCAAAGCGGAAGCTACGCGAATGGAATTTGCCGCCTCAAAGAAAATTATAAACACGAACGCGCCCGCGCCACCCCTTCCACCTTGCATCGCGCATAATTGCATTCGTCTGTGCGCGCGCTCGGGCACCGCTCGCTTCCGCTTTGGCGCGCTTCGGCCGTTCCGTTGGTCTGAAAGCTGATTTCCCGAGCAGCCGAGCGCAATGACATCCGTGCATTCTTTATTTGCGCGTATAATCGCGTTAATTCGCGAACTTTTTCACGATAGCGACGAACGCCGGCACAACCGGTAGCCGGCGTTTGTCCGGCGCATTAAAATGGCAGGCGTGTCATTTTTATCTCTTCTGGTCCCGTTTCACGTATTTACCTATATACGATCTGCGGGACATTTGAACGTTTGGCTTTCATTTAATCCGATAATAACCATTTCTGTAACTTTGCTGGCTCTCGGTTTCGATCATTGTTTTTTTCTCACATTGTCCACACGTTTGGTGCATCCTATCGTGGTTTCTCGTTGTTACTGCACGCGAGTGAGTGAGTAAAGGGGGGGNGGGGGGAGAGAGAGAGAGAGAGAGAGAGAGAGAGATCGATGCGTATTGTATAAGTTATATAAAATGGAAAACTACCCTACACTTTCTTTCTTTTTTTCTACGCAGACTGGGCAAAGTCTGAAAAGGGAAACTAATTCCACGAAAACAAAACTCGCGAAAAGACAACTACATTGCACTCGTACTTACACCAAAGTACCTCGAAAAAAAGCTAAAACTCTTGTAAAAAAAAAAGTTTATACGGCTTTCTCGCAAGTTAAAATAAGTATGTATCCATATTTCACACTCGCGTTGGACTTTGGGACAACTCTAACGACGCGTAAAATGTATATTTCCAGTGTATTACAAAGTCAATGAATTTCTTCCTCAAGTAGCCATACGCCCAGCAGATAGTTATCGGTTTGAGTTTTGCACGGGTAATGACGTGTCTCTTGTTCCGTGATCTTGTAATGGACTTCGCGGTGAATCTATTTTCAAACTTCACAACAAATCCAACACGATCTATAGAAATGTACGCTTGAATAAAAATGTATACTTTCTCTGATACATTGACGATATTTCGCGGAGTTTTTCTTTTTCAAATGCCACCACGCGGAAAAATTTAGCATTCTACACTTTATGAAAACGATAGTTATGCGTTATTTCGTATTACATTATCTAATGTATTGCGTTACGACAATATAATGCGCTTATAATGGAAAGTAATGTCATTTTCATAAATATAATGTAAGCGGTACGTATATAATTTTATTAATATAATTTATATTTAATAATATAATCGCCATTATTTTTAATGAAAATCGTCCACTTATTTATTAATTTTTTTATGTCTTTTTCAGTGATGCTAACTGACTTTGATTCTGTAACGTGATAATATTCAATTGCTATAGAGAAATAAACGCAATAAAAAATTAGAAAATTTGGAAATATTCCCTTTTCTTACAGTATTCATTTCATTACTATCATTTTTCCGAGCATTGGAACTTTTTTTATGAGAAAAAAGCTCTTTAAAATCAAGTGTCATTTGAAGTGTCACTTTATTTGTTTTTTATTTTTTGAATCAAAGGCTGCAGTTAGCTTTTTTACGAAAGAAATTAAAAAATTAATAAATAAGTAGACGACCTCACAGAAAATGATATCAATTATACTACTGAATAAATTACATACAAATTATATTAAAACAAAACTACAACCTGCTACTACATTATTTATAAATAACATTATTTTTCGAATCAATAATTCATATAAAAAAGATTTGTCACGACACATTAAATCCTGGAAAAAGGGAGCATCTCACTAAACAAAGCACGCATTCCCGATTAAGAATACCGATCTAAACTGAGACACAATGCAAAGTATTTCAATTTCCTTTTCAGAATGTCCTCGTAGCTTCTACTAACCATTTCGTTTTGGATTTCAATGTGGACACAAACGTTTACAGTGAAACTAGCAAAGCATAAAGATGAACAATAAGTATAAGATACCCGCTATTTACTTCTTTTTAGTTAGACGTTAATTTCCCGGCCGTCTTTTCGCACGACGGGAATTTCGATCCCAAGATTTTCGAAGCAAAAAGAAACGGAAGATACGAGCATTTCCACCTTTCCCCATCCTCTCGAATTCTCCAGGAAAATGCGCGAATAGTAAATCGAGATGCGGATGTTGGAGAGGATTCGACGAGATTCGAGCGTCGATTAGTTCCACGCTATTCCGTTTTGCCCGCCGCCATCTTTTTTGTTCGGGAAATTCGTTTTTTTGAGATTAGATCTCTAGAGGAAGGTTTAATTTTCCAGAGAAAGTCCGATTTTCGATATCTATTTGTAACGAGAATAAGTACTGGAACTCGTCTTTAAATAAGACATTTCATACAAGGAATAAAATTTGTAATCTTTCGTATCCCAGTGAAATAATATTTCTTATAAGCTGTAAAATCTATACTATAATCTATACTATATCTATACTAGATCTAAATCTATACTATAATCAATCGATTAATCGTCACAAAACGTGATGTATGAAATTTAAAATAAAAAGTCGCGGTTACTAAAGAAAAACAGATCTCTAAAAACCTTTCGAAATGCGGACGATTGTATCGGGTCACAAACTGCGCAAAACGGCACGTTACACCGGAAAAAAAATAGCGTACATGACATGGCGTGCAAAACGAGCGAATAGGCAGCCCGAAATCACCTGGGGATCCGTTTACAGCGGCGGAAGTCTTCGCTACCTTCCACCTACCCGCCGCCTCCCTCCTCTCCCGCCGCCAGTCGTCTCCACAAAAAGAAGCGAAAGTAGCTTACATTCTCCTAACTTGACCCGGCCTGACCTAACGTAACCTGTTCGATGTTCGAGGCGGAAACTAATTTAAGTTGGAGAATCACTTTGGCTGTTTCGATTTATTCAGATACTCGACGTATTTCCCGTGAGAAGGAGAGAAAGGGGAGGGAAGAAAAGAGCTTTCTTCTCTCGTCTGCCTTTCCTTCTGCCGCCCTGTCACCTTTGCACGCACCCGAATCGCGTTATTCACCTTCGACACGTGACTGGCGAACGAGCCCGCTACGCTGACGCATTTAAAGCGACGACTAGCGCGGTAACTTGGATTTCTGTGCGGAAGTGGAAAGCGGGAACGATATTGGAAATTTGGGTGCACGAGAAGTTGAGAAAGGACTCGAATTTTTTTTTTTGCAATGGGATAAGAATTGAAGCGGACTTGCAAGCATACGTCAGAAAAAAATTCGTAAATAAGTTCTTCTCAGATGAAAACATCCGTAAATAATTTTTTTTTTTTTAGAAAAACTGTATAAAAATGAGCAAATTCAAAAATAAACTAGTCGCAGAACCACTTTTTAATAACAACTTCCTCGTCTAAAGTTTATCTCTTCTCAACAAGAATATCAGAATAAAGTAAACTGATTTGGAAGAAAATGACTCTCAATAGATCTTCAATAAGATTGTGTAAAAAAGAAACGAGAAATACTTCATGCCACGTATAAATAAATGTTACTAAAAATAAAAGCCTCGCAACTCTAATTTCATTAGAGAAAAAAAAAATGTTATTGCGTTCAACGAACGATGATCGATTAGCACACACTCGATTGAGAAGCTAAATTAAATAGTTTAACGCGACATCACGATGCAAAAGGGCACCCCACGTCGAAAGCCACTTATTTATAAACCGCGATGAGATTCTTCCTTACGCGATTTTAATTAATATTTTATAATTAGCAATGTCGTCGCCACGAACGGCCGGCAGCGGCATTGTGCGCGTGCTAATTGGACGTCACGGTCGTTCTTTGTGTGCGTCGTCAAATGTTCGATTTCAATTAAGTGGAAAGGAAAGCGAGGGTAGACGGAGTCAACTAATCGAAACCGATCATGATTGATCGAAGGATACTTATTTATCCAGCTGAATGCGAGCAAGTCTTTGTTTTTGCTCTTTAATTGCATTTATAGATACAGTAACAAAGGATGAACGCGAATGCACAGCGGAGATTTTAAATTTAAAACTCGCTCGTGCTGATTTATTTCAATTACGCTAACTCTCCTGGTCATCCCGGTGAAGTGTAATTACTTTTATGTCCAATCACCGTACTTTTTCCGAGGCGCGACTTTTGAACTTTAATCTGATTCGCCTTCCGCTCTTATCGACAACCTGCTGTTACCACATTTTTACGTTGATTGCGACATTTATCTCATCTGGATCATATATCAATAATCTATAATCTTGCACGCGACAAGCAAAATAATACATGCGAAATGTATGCCGATTTCTTTTTTTATTAACTTTTTAAATCTGAGTTTAATTCTTTCTCGATCTTATAAGGAAGAAACGATATGGAAACGCGCTTTTAAAATGCAGTTTGTTGCAAAAAAAAAACAAATGCATGGTCCTTGGTACCTATATTGAGAATTTTGAACGTTAGCTTCAGACAGCCTTTAACTTTTTCAAAAATTAACAATATCTATACTATACAATAATACTATACTTTTACAATAAACCGCAATCCAAAAGCGTCTCCACTTCAGGTCCTCCCCTTGTTAGTCTCGATAACTTTCCGTTTAAGTCTGGTTTCAAAAGCTGAGATAAACAATTTAATTTAAAGATATATAGAGAGGATCCTGGATCTGAGCAAGAGGAAAAATTCACCGGAAATCGTCTGAAAACGCGAGCGCATTAAAATGGCGAAGAGAGGCCTAAGGGCGGTGCATAATGCAACGAAAGAGAAGCGGAGAGGGAAGGTGAGGGTTGGATAGCGTTTTCATATAAATTCATGCGAGCAGCTCTCCAGGCTGCAGCGGGAAAATCGGGAAAGCCGGGATTATATCCTCAAGAGTTTGCCAGCTTTCAGCGCTCATTTGAGGAGAGAACTGAAAGTGGGGAAAGGAGTGCCCATGGAGGGAGTCGTAAAACGATGCCGAGTGTCCAGGGGTGGATCTTCGGCACGCAGCACTTAATACATCTCCTTAAAAATGCAACGATTTATGCATTAAGCTGCCTCTTTAATTACAAATCGATTAATGACTACTTAGAACTAAGAGTAATCCAGTATTTGAATTCGAAACTTTTAATCTTTAAGTCTTAAGTATTAATAATTCTTCTCCACGAGAGAATGTTACCGTTTCATTGAAAATTAGTTAAACGCTAATTGAATTGAAACTTAAAATATCATAAAATGAATTTTTTTTAATTCAATGATCCTTGTAACGATATATAATATTAGAGTTCAAGAGTAAAAGCACAGAATAAAAAATAAGGAATAAAGTGTATGTACAATTTTAACTTTTTAAACTCTCCATGCATCATCTTTATCAATAATTCAACTTTTAAACTTTTATCTTGAGATTTAAATAATTTGCTCCTTTTTTGCTTTAATAAAACATCGCATCCATGTTATGTTAAACGCATTATCGCTTTAATCGTTACGGAGAGACAGGTGTGTCTTAATTATGCAATACTTAAGAAAAGTGATATTTTAAGCAAGCGAATAGACAGAGGGATTCTAAAATATCCCGTCCACCCCTGGTCCTGTGCTCTGGGTCAACTCTTCATCCCCACTGCTCCCCGCCTTTGCGATACGCTCTTCCGGCCGGATTAAATACACTCGTTCTGGTTCTGGTGCGCGCATGGAAAAAGGGCCGATCGTAAAGTAAAATAACTGTTTCAAAAAAATCATTCGCATCACGCGCGCGTAGGTATGTCGGACTTTCCATTTCCATCCCCAACGAAATATCGTTCATTGCCCGACCGTGCGCGTTAGCGCAGCGCGATATTTCGTGAGGGCGCAAGCATTTTACGATAACTGGGTGAACCTAGCGGGTCTCCCTTTCTCCCTTTCTTTCCCTCTTGATAGCCCGCCCGAACGCGGGAACACGTGTGTCACGCCGAACTCGATATTCCATTTGAAAAACGCGTGCCCACGAAAATTGGCATACTCGATGTGTCCCTTCGTTGGAAAGGAAAATGGGTGAAAGTCGCTCAGCTTTACATGGCTACAAATTTTATCTGGGGAAAGAAATGAAAAACCTGGGAAAAGAAGAAACTTAATTTCAAAAATTAACCCAACTTGATTAATGTACACTTTACATAACACAATCATTTAAAGAATATTAATAACTTCATGAACTTTATGGGTAAATGTCAAGTTTGAAAACACTATCTCCGAAAAATAAAGAAAAAAATTTATTCATATTCAATTTTTTTTTATCAATAATAGAATTATGAACATAGTATTATGAACTGAAATATTTAGCGCTATAATAGTTTATCTCACTTTCTTTTAATTTGACGGAACTAATACTTAGAATCGAGAAAATTAACTTTATTTTAATTTTCTCGATATCGAAGTGTTTGAGAAAAAAGTAAGTTATATAATCGCAATTATGACTTGACATGATCCTCACTGACTCTGATAAATATTAAAATCAACGATTTATGCAATTGTTGCATTTTAAAACACGATGTTCGAATCATATAGAGATCCTACTACCAGAGTTTGATCATAACAGCCAATTTTGATTGCTTCGTCATGTTTTATCAACTTCAGAAAGAGAGAGAGAACGGGATAAAAAGAGAAGAGAAAGAGCATGAGAAAGAATTAAAATATATATCTCGTTCTCTCGCGCAGGATTTCGACAAAATCGCCTTACGGCCAAATTCTGATTGTAGAGTCTCTAGGGTCAGATAAGCTCGAATAGAATGGCGAAATTAATACCTAATGAACGTAGAGTTCGAGTGTCACTCTTAGTGTTTTGACCCTCGGCATTTCATGAATACACGGGCCTACGATCTGGGAATTATCGGTGGAGCTCGGAGAAGCGTCGCGGCGCCCGAATAAACGTTCCAGCGTCGCGGCAGTTCTGCGTGTCACTGAGAGAGCGTCACTTTGAGCCGGTTATCGTTTATGTAACCAGTAACGAGCGCGGACTTCGTTAGTGTAAGCGCATTTCACGCAAAAGGTTACTTTGAGCTCGCTCAACGACGGTGGGAGAAGTAGGGCGAGGTGGGGTTTGGACGGGGGTGCAAAGGGCGAGGGGGAGCGTCGAGAGGACGGGGGTAGATCCCGAGCGCAATTACATTATACGCCCTCCCTAATTAGCGGAATTTCCGGCTCGCAACACGACGTGTTGTGTTCGCGGCGGATAAACGAGTCTGAAGTCTAAAATAACGTTGCATAATAAAATTAAACAATGCGAGCGTTGCTGTTAATTAGCGGCGGATTTGGGAGATAGAGATAGAGATTGAAGCACGTGCGGCACGATCGGGGAATCATTTTTAGCGATCGGGCTGTTGCGTCATCACACGCGTACGTGACACGCAATCGAATCAATTTCTGCTTTGGCTAGAATTAATGAGTAATGGAAAATCTTCCGTTATTTAAGCAAAAATTGTGACCCCAAATGCAAAATATTTTATTCCCTTTCAAATTTTCGCAGTTCATATCGATATCACCTGCACATTCGACCGCTGCAAGGTGAAAGCGTTTTATAATGGCATCCATTTTCTATTTGTTCGAACATCGGATTATTGCTAATTCCAATGTACATTGTGCTTTCACGTTGAAAATAATATCTTAATGCACTTACGTAACTAAATTTTTATGATTCAAGTTAAAAAAAGGGGGGGGGAGTCGACCCATTAACGAAATATAGAAATAGAAATAAAAATATAGAGTAACTATGTGTGTTTCGAACCAAGAAGACAGTAGTGCTTCAGCTTCATATCGGATTTTAGAACCAAAAGAACAAAAATTACAACGTCCAGCATTATCAACCTTTATCCAATGTTTCCCGTCCCTGGCCTTCTTTTATGTTTCTGCGGTTCGTATCTTTGAAAGGACGTTGTACGCCATATGGAGTTGTAATGAAATTCTGACGTACAGAGCGAGACCAAATATCTGGGGTGCGCGTTCAGGAGTTCAAAATAATGGAAAAGTGCCAATTTACATGTGCAATTCGCAAACCTGTTCACATATGCATCCAGGTTATATTGCGAGGTACTCGCTGAATTACCCTGTATATATACCTTTATATAGTATTTTCGGGCTGTGATAAACCGCTGTACGCTATACACACTTGTAATAAGATTACAAAGATTTCAGTACGTTACTACAACAAGTTTACAACTATAAGTTTACGGTGCCTTCTTAAGAGTCGTGATCAACTTTCTCGTCGAGAAATGTAGAATCAATTGCCAACGAGAATTCAATAACATTTTCTGGCAAATATGATTAAATTAATAAATTCTGGCATCACTCAGTTTGTTTTAAGATAAAATGCTTCACACACACACCAATCTATTAAGTATCAAATGCAAATTTTATAATTGCAATTCATCACGCTGTTTGATTTTCAATCGCTTAATTAAGGGCTGCTGATGACACAACAAGAAATTACGAAAAAATATAGGAATTTCTGAATTTTAATATACGAATGTGTTAGATTTACGGATATTTTGGAGGCGGAGCAGGGGGCGGTCGGCTTTGAAAAAATCCGTGCGACAGGGATGACTTATGCCGCGTTTTCATGCGGCGTCGGGACACCTTGCGAAGAGTGAAAAAGGACCGCGCCATCATAAATCAGCACATTAATTCGTAACGAGATTAGTATAATAAATCATCGTCCACACGGTATTTGCATATGCCGTGCATTACTCTCGTCATGTGACCCTCGTCTTCCGGATAGTCGACGTTAAACGTTGATGACGTTCGCGAAGTGAATATCACAATTAATATTAATCTGAGTTTTCCAAAACTTCCGGAATTAAAAAAAATTGAGTGCATTTTTTGCGCAAATCCACGAATACGCAGGGACATTTGCAAAAGTTAAGCTATACGTGTCCTAAAAAGTACGAAAATACAGAGAAAAAGGTGCGCGCCAGAACAAAAATTTTAATAGAAAATCCCGCGTAGAGAATTGTTTAATTTTTAATAATATAAGACGATGTTATTTCATTAATTTCGCTATTTGTTGTCTCCGAGGTACGTGGTGTAGTGGCAAAGTAGTAAATTACCCGAAATCGAGGGGGCTCGCCTACGTTCATCTCTCTCGGGGGTGTTTTTCCAGGGCACTCGAGGGTATCGTTGGACGTTTTTCGTCTTTTTCGCGTCACCTGGTAGAAAAGATCGATTCGCTTTTTGGGAGATACAAGCAGCGTCAAAGGGTTAAAGCTTATCGCGTGGGAACTCTTTTACTCCGTTCGTTCGCACACCCAATGGAATTAGCCGTCGCTAACCACCCTCCCGTCTGTCACCCCCGTTCCAGCGTCCTTCTAACTCGCGCCAATAAGAACGACAAGCGCGCGTGCGCGTCGTTCCTTTCTTTCTTCGTTTTCTCATTCTCTTTCTCTTTCTCCTCTTGCTCTCCCTCCCCTTCCTCTCTCCCGGGATGGCAGTTTCTCCGCCACGATTACCCCAGAAATCTTTCTTCGGCTAATGCAAGAACTGTGTTTCCGGCGGTTCGCCCGATGCTTCGCTTACCTCCGGGGCGGACAAGCACGTACACACGCGGGCGGGCGCGAGCGCGCGGACGACGGCGTGCATTTACAAGTGCGACTTGCCGCAGGGGCGGGAGGAGGGAGGAAAGCGAGTTAGAAATAGGAGGGTGGACAGCTCCTGCGCGCTCTATAATGCGGGAACGGTGAGAAATATTTGAGCAAAAGCAAAAAGGCGGGCTGACCCGCGCGCTCGAACCGGGAACGTAATTTGCAAACTGCGGAAATTCGTAGAAATTTAAAAGAGGGATTGTTAATTCCTGAGGTTCTATCGAACTCGGCGCGTTCTACGGAAATTCGTGCGCGTAAGGTACGACGTAATGTATTCGTCTAATTTAATTTCCGCGCATCGCATGCATGTAATTAACAGATTGCGGAGCGTTACTCTCTATTTTGCACGGTCGAGAACGCGGGTTAAAGGGCTATATTTGCCGACATAATACGAGTCTGTGAGAAACACTCACGTAAAGAGGAGCGGCTAGTGTGCGAGAGACGGCCGAAAAAGGTTGTATCGACGCGAGGTACGGAGAGTGCCCTGAAAAATTCGATGCTGATACGCGCATTCGATACTCGAGAGGTAGCATACGTGGCACATGTAGGACATGAAGGACATGGATTATACGAGGGACGTATAGGATACGCCTCAACAATCTCACATGTCCCATGGGCATGTTCGAAAATCTCATGAACGTTTTTCACAGATGACAAATAAACGTACGAATATTTCAGAGCTCTACACGCTCCACAAGGATCACGGTCCTTTCACGTTCCGAACTCCGACTATAATATCCGTCTATAACACCCGTCTGTCGCGAGATAAATTGGTGTAATTGAAAGTAAGATGTAAAAAGTTAAGTTATGCACATACGTCCAATACACGCTGTATCTCTTTCGCTTTTTAATTCTAAATTATTTCTTAAAATTCCCGTATAAATACATGTCAAAGAAGCCTCATACATTTTTATGCCTGCTTATACGTATCTCTTTATCCAATTGCAAATTTGATAGCACAATATAGTGTTATCAAATTTGTAATATTAACAGATTAAAGGAGAGATGCGACCACGTCATTCAAATAATTTCTTTGTTAATGCGAATACGAGTTAAGCTTTATTACTGAAGATTTGCGCTAATTACGTACGTATTGCCCAAGTTTGGCATACAGACGCGATACGACGATCTGCTCTACTCGGCCGATTACGGTGCTTTATGCTTCAGCCGCGCGTGTACTCAACGTTAAGTCCCGGATTTCAATCCCCATCGTTTGTTTATTTCACGCGTACGGTTTATTCAAGAGCCCAGCCTTTGTAAGACGGTCTATGCCGTGTGTCATAACCAAACGATCGGCAGGATATATCCCCTACGGCCGGCTACAGCCGGGGGTTTCTGTAGTTTCCGCGCGTCCTAATGCGAATGCGGTGTTTCTAATTTAATATCTTAAGGACCGGCATTTACCCACGTCAGAGAGCTACGCCGGATTAGGATGTCAGACGCAAGGGAAATACACGCGATTCCCGCAATTTACGTCCACGTGAGTGACTTCTCACTAAGCAAACCTCTCTTTTCCATTCCGATAGGACAATTTTATAAATCATTCCACAAGATACATCCCCTTTTAGCACGACGTAACGTAGATCCTCGAAATTGCAGCTACAATTTCTTTCTTTCACTTAGCACGATAGCTGCTACATTTTGAATTGGCTTTATTCGAAAGTTTTAAATGGAAAACCATATAAGCGAAATTTCAATTAATTTTAAAAGAGAGAAAGACTTTTATTGGCATTATTGTTATATATTACTTGCTCGTTAACATCATCATTATTAATTGTCGATTTAATACTGTGATATTACTATTCAATTTAAAATTGCGTTTCAAGACCAAAAATTTGTTCAAAGCACAGTTTAATGAACTTGAAAATGTATATAAAATCACACAAGAAATATTAGCACTAAGGTCTATAGATCCTTTAATTGTATTTTGTATTTTCACATCTTGATCTATATCCTCGATTAATTTTATTATAAAATTATTTCGATAAATTGCACGTGCAATAATGCAACATTTTTTTGGCCTCCCGTAAATTACGGAAGATAATTTCGTTAAAAAAGTGGGTACTACATTATCCGAAAAATTTATGTTCTTCAATATTTTCGATATTGCCCTTTCAATATCTACCGGAGGCTTGCTTTTTATATTTTTGCGCAAGGCATAAATATGTCTTATAGAATATGCTCGGCATCATTTCGCGTCGCTAAACGCTAAGAGTGATACACTTTCTCCCAAGTGTTGAATAAATAATCATGTCAAAGCGATCCTCTATAACTCCGGCGTGTTATGCGTCGTTGCATATTAATGCGAACCTTTTTTTCCGTCCTTGTGTGTTTCATTATCGCTTTACAATGTGTCAATATATGTCGATATGTCGATAAATAAAAATCGTTATCGCCATAATCTTGTCACTTCAGAGATTTTTGAATAAACAATCAAAAAATATTATCACGTAAAAAATATTTTTCTATTTTATACACTACAAACGTCGCAGAACGCGCGAAACAATTATAGAGTACGGCATAATTATAGAATACGTAATAATATCCACTGTCTTTTACGGCATCGCAAGCTACATAAAGACTTTTTCCAACGAGACTTGATTTGCTAGGAATATGGCACGTCCAACCTCTTCTTTTGTATCTCTTTAAACGACTCTTCAAATAATATAACAAAAGAATATAAGAGTTCACTCACCGAGAATCTGGCTGAGGACGGTGCGACCATCTTCACCGAGGCATGCACTGCGTGCGTCAAACGGATTTGTGAACTGCACGAATGCATAACCCTTGTGCATAGAGATACCTGTAAGCAAAGATGTAAAAGATCAATTATACTACGAAGGCTTTATAAAATAAATTTGCACGAAAAATATCAATATCTCCATTGTTTTACATTAAATATATTATTATTCTTAACACACATAAATTTTTATTATTTTCCTTGTTTTTATTCGCCGTAAACTTTGTATTATTTATTCATTAAACATTTAATAATAAACTCTATAATAAATTCTATAATAAACATTTAATAATAAACTTTGTATTACTTATTCAATAAACATTTTAAAATTTAACACATGATTTGTTACACAACAATAATCGGTACGATTATTTGCAAATTATAAGCAAACTCGGAAAAATATAATATATTTCATTAATGAATTCATGTAAAAACTTATAACTTTATTTAAACATTTATTTTCTGATTATAAAATAATTTTAAAAATATTTTCACAAAAAATATAATTTATGGGTTTTTATAATAGAGTAAATTCTACTTGAAAAACACCCGGCATAAAGCTTTCAGTAATGGAAACGATCGAGTGAGTCCTTTTAAATAAACCATATTCTGTATATGTTTTATACATGAGAGAACTGCAAAATAAACGATTGAAATTTATAAAAAAGAATTAGACAGGAAAGAGAACCGCGTGATTTCTAGGAATATTCACAAATATTTGAAAAATATGTAATATATCGGCACATTGTATCACGCGTAATTGTATAGCTACGAAACTTTCTCAAGTAACTCTTTTTTTTTTCTTTCTTCAGCGAAACTATCCGCGCAAATACATAGAGTGAAATTTTAATTGGATAAACTTCAACCGGGAACAAAAATCTCCAAATTAAATAACGACATTTCCGAACGATTAAATACAACTCCGGGGAATATTAAACATTTTTGCAAACCAAATTAATAAAAACAAGAGCGCGTTGTTGCTGGTCGATTTTGCCGGAACGGCAAGTCGCACGGACGCGACCTGTAATCTGTGTACCCGTAATAACTTTTGCGTGGTTAGCAGCTGACCATGCATGGAATTCATTATGCCGAAACAAATATGTAAATCTAACCCACACGCACACTCGCACTCACACAGACGTGTACGCGTGAGTGTACGCGCTAGAATGCAAATACTGTCCGTGCGAATCTGCCCTGCCCCTCGCTCCCTATGCTGCTTCATCGCGAAGCTCGACGCAAGAGATGTTCATAGCTTTCATCGTCGCTATTGTTATCAGCTCATTCTTCAGTACACACCTGGTTGTTGAACAGACGGGAAAAAATCGAACCTCGATCCAACACGCACGTCATCCAATAGTAACAAATTGTGTTAGCCTTTTTATTTATAAAATGTTTCTTCCTTGATTTCTTTCTTTTCGTATAGTGTTCTGACAATGGAGAAGAAAGTAGAACAAACTTAGAAGTTGCAAGTATTTATTAGCTATTTTAAGATTTGGAACAATCATCGATTATTAAAAAGCCATCAGTGTTTCGAATTTCTTAGAAAAAGATAATTTTATATTGACTAAAGAGTCTACAATAAAACTAACATAATACATTTATGTATCATAAGATTTTCCTACAAAAAGTAAGAAGAAAATGCTATCTTTCGGTCGAAGCGGATCTTGGTGCTTAATTAATAATATTCCCATATCAATTATTAAATCTATTTTAAGTTCTATGAAGTGCGTGCCGATACAGGTTATTGGATTTAAAACGCAATCATAAACTAAAGCCAGAGATAATAATTCAAATTAATTTGATTGTCAGATTTGATAATAATGCTACAAGAATTTTTAAAAAATGTAAAAAACTTGTTGCGAAAAATATTACCATATTTTTCTTTATTCGTTGTATTTTATAAACGTTATTTGATTACCATGTCAATCTATTTAAAACTCTACTGTGTTGTCCTAAAATAATATAATTATTTCTACCCAATCTAATTTCAAACGGTTCTAATTTAAACTATATAACTATCAATATTCAATTTCCAGGATGTTTTTAAAATAATCAAATTTTCTAATATTTCAAATTTGACAAAAGCATTTAGATATTTCAAGCGTAAAATTTAACATAGCTGAATAACTAACAAGATATGTTCACATGTATCAATATGCTGAATGAACATATTATATTTGCATGTCTTTTTTTTAACGTACACGAAACGTGATAAATGTAAAAACTAAAATATTAAAGAACATATACACTTTTTGCATGTTCACAATATCACGAGAAATCAATTAAATAACATAACTATACAAATCAAATATATATATATATATATATATA
>QKQZ01053614.1:0-11178 GCA_003595255.1 Solenopsis fugax | reverse complement strand
CCTCCGTGGAAGAGATCCGCGAGAGCGGCGAGTAATCCTGTGTGCGCGCGCGCGCGCGGGCTTCCTTTACGAGCGCCACGAATGCCCGTTAACGATCATCGAGAGCCATGGAAATGGCCAATCACGGGCGATACGGTGCCCTTGAGGATTGTCAGTAATTATGTCTAAACGATCGGTTGCGCCGATAGAGAGAACGGATCGGCGCAGCAACTCATTTCTCGCAATAGCGTGAAAGAGGAATCTAACGGATGTGCGAGCATCGAGTTATGACGTATTACGTTATCGCGATTGCTCGCAGCAATCGGCACGCTCAGCCGTAGAAAGATACCTTCGGAAAATTATCGTTACTTTTACTTTATTCGAATATCTCGCATCGTCGCGCGAGCGGCATCGTTTAAATATCTACACGTCGCTGATTGCCGTTGTATATCGCACGAGACGGCGATATTTAGTAGTTGGCACGGCATTACGTCGTCCAGTCGGCGTTTAAAGGAAGATTTACTTACGCAAAGCCGAGCTAAGTCGAGTAAGCGCTGCTCACGAATTAAGCCATCGCGAGAAACCGCCGTAAAGCGGTTGCATTAGTTACGTACTTTTGTGCAACGAGCGTTTAATCCTTGCGACCTAATTAAATGATCCTTACGACTTAATTACACGCTGCTGCACTTTGATGTGTTTCATATAATCTGGTGTTTCGGTATTTATTTTATCGCAAGCTGTTCCCCGGACAGTTTTAGCAGTCGGACTTGGATGATATTTCGAAAGCTTTGTGTCACGTTTCGTGCAAACTTTTGCATGTACATTGCATTAAATATGCGTCACATTAATTCTAAATAATTATAGCAATAACAGGAACTTGCGTCGTGAACATTATAACTTCGAATACGTAATAATCCTTTGAATTCTTCCCTTCTCGATTTATAAAGCTTGTAGAGGACCGCACGCATCCTATTTGCATTCGAATTATTAAAGAGCGCTAACGGGGACTAAATAACGTAAATACCTTAACGCGTCGCCGAATAACCGCGTACGCGAAATTAAATTATAATATAATTAAAATATAAAATTAAAATATATCGTCCGCACCATCTGCAATGATAATCGCCCACCACCGTGCCGAGCATTACATAGAACATAACACGAGCGTGTACTTATCTCGTTCGAGATTTGCCGGCATTGGAATGTACGCGCGGCACTTAAAGGACTCGTTAACCAAAACCGAGGAACCAATTACTACGTGATTCTACAGCGTACCGGGCATTACGCGTCCGCAATTAATTATACAAGGGCATCCCCGGCTGCACCGCGAGCTGCGACGGCGCGGCGGCTGCGAGCCCGGTCCAAAAGAGCTGCATTGAGAAACTTTCGACGAGATAATCCGTACCGGTTCTGCAAAGGCGACGGTGTTGCATTAATGGCTCGTCCACCGCATAAAGCCATCAGGCATTTGATCGGGTCTTTCGGAAATGGCTTAATACGCCGGCACTGCCGCGTTTGATTTTATATATAAATAAATAACCTAGTATCTTATATCTTAAATACTTTATAAAATGCGAAGCGCTGCTCAAAACAGCGGCACTTGGATACCTCGGCAAAATAATGCCGCCGATAATAATGCCGACAAAGCGTCGAAAATCGCGAGGAAAAGAGTATTTCTCTGCCACAGTGCCAATTACGAACTTCGAGTTATAACAGTGTATGGAAACACCTCTCTTGCGAATAATATAATTTGAACGAGCATTACGTGTTCCTTTTTATAGGTCCTTTTTTATAAGATATATTTATATAATATAAAACATAACGTAACAAAGAAAATTATGTATGTGATTTAATGAGATAATGAACGAATTAATAAACGAGATAACTTGTACAGATTGATAAAGTTATGTTTCTTTAAGAATGTTTGGGTCACATCTCAAAGTATTACCAAAAATTTTTTAATTAGATAGTTCTATTATTACTTTTGAGTGTCTCTGTAAAATTTGAACATAATGCTCTTATTGGTTTAAAAATTATTTATTCTTTGTTGGCTCTTGATTCTTATGTAAAATCGTAATATTTACAATTATGTAATACTTATTTGCAAATTTGATGAGGCAATAGCATTACAAATTAAATCAAATTTTTTACATGTACTAATAAAATTTTAATAAACATTCTTGCAAAAGTTTATTTGAATCTACTTATTCATTTAAAAGTTATTTACTTAAAATTGCAATAAAATAGGATCATTTTTGCTGTAAAAGCCAAATTTTTCACTGTTATTCTCTGTAATTAGTTTTGGGACCAAACTTCAAATACGATCAAAATTTTTTATTGCTAATTAGAAAAAAAATAAACCTAAATTTATTTAAACTTAAATTAAATTCAAATTTCGATAACTTTTAGTTTTCATTGTAAAACCTTAAAGCATACTTAACTTGTCTTAAATCAATTCGCTAAATCAATTCGATTGATTATTGATGATTTATTTTTTCGACAGCTCTAACTTTTGCTTGTTATTAGCCATAGTTGCATTACTAGATTTCTTCTTCAGTTATAAATACGTTGAAGTATGATAAATTATTTTATATCGTATAATTACAGCCAATTAAAGGACGTTTTAACAATTTAACCACAGCTTTCGATCTCTTTTCATGAACGACTTTAATAAATGCTTTGCACTAAAGAATGGTCATTCTACGTTTAATAGCCTATATTAGACAGGAGCGAAAGAATCTTACATTCACGAGCTATAAAGTATGTGCAAGCACCGTGTGTGATGTGAAATCTATTATTATTCCTTCTAAATTCATTTTGTCATGAAGTATGTTTAAAAATACGAAATATCTATTATTTTTAAAAACATTTTTAAGTATTTTTAACTTCAACACGTCGTCTTTAGATACATAATCTTGACAGAGAAAATGACAGTAATTCCATAAAAAGATGAAACGCATTCGCTTTCGTATCGTGGCCAATCTCCATTTGGCCCAGACAGAATTGACCTGCGCGACCCACGGAGGTGGAGAGAGAATGGAGCCGTCTCTCGCCGCCATCGGCGAGTTTATTACTGGCGGTGAACGGAAGCGACGACAGCCGACTGCTGCGAAGGGGCACCGTCGACGGGGGCCTTCGACGAGATAATCCGCGCCGGGTTGACAAAGCTGTCCGCGTTTCATTAATGATCCGCCATACGTATAAAACCCGCGGACGACTGTATCGGGGCCCCGGGGTCCCGGGCATATAACCGTCTCCTTAACATCCTCGTCGTCGGGACGGCATTTGTTTTCGCAGTTTTACAAGCGTATAACGTGTTGCGCGAAGGACGATAATGCGAGGATAGTTTATGTACCCGCCTGTATATACGCGCGTACGCATGTGCGCTGCACGCACTCAGCTGATGCAACACTTTTCTGTCTCCCGGCTCACCCGCGTCCTTCTTCGATATGCATACTCGCACTTTCGCGTCCGCGCGCAGGTATGTAACGCATTAACGTTATAGATACGCGTGGCGTGGGACACGGGCCTCTCGTACACGTCCTAACGAGCATGATCACTAACTTTTAAATCCCTCGCATTTATATCGCGTCGCTCAGTCGGTTCGAGAGAGGGTTCCTCTCTCCTCGGATTCCTTGTCCCAATCACGACAAGATACACTGTTCTTTCGCGTCTTTTGACACCGCCTGACCACGTACAGTTTCATGGGAAAGACAGACGGATCGACAAAAAGCTACAGACGTGTCAGCTTGATACTTCGGGATGCGGGCGCCGTTGGAAAAAAGGGGTTGCAGTTCGCGGTTCTTTATTTTCACGAGCACGATCAGATATAACGAAATCTCGTTGAAGTTTCTGACAAAAGAACTCGTACATTTTTTTTTACGTACACTGTTAAAAATGTCATGAAATTTCGTTAACTTTTAACATACAATGGTAAATGATATTTAAATCACTCGTAACTGAAATGATTCTTAATGTACATGTTAATGAAATTAAATTTAAGTGAATTAAAATATATAAGTGTACTGAAATTTAATATACTTTTAATACAAACGTAAATGAAAAAATATAAACAAGTAATATAAACATTAATAAAATTTAAGACATTAGTAAATGAATATTCATATACTGCATTACTTTCCATTCATTACTTTTCATTTACGGGCTTGAACCAAGCTTCCTTTACATGTTGATTAAAAGTCATTAAGAAATTTCTAACGGTGTACTAATGAAATATTTACTTACAATACATGAATCTTTACTGTAGTACAAAAAATAATATTTAAATTAAATTTGTGGTTCTCCAACTAAAAATAAATTTATATTTACATTTAGTAAATATTCCGTTAATACTATTCGAATAAATGTTTATTAAAATTTAATAATTTTTTCCTCAATACACAAAAAACTGAAATAGAAACAAGAATTATATAGAAAAAATAAAAAAAGTTCTAACATTAAAAAAGCACTTTACATGACTACAAGCATCTTTCTTATGAATAAAGCATTTTATATCACTACAATAAGCATCTTCTTCGTGGCACGTGTAAGAGACATTGTTTCTCACGCGATTCGCGAAATGACGACTTAGCAGTTCATACGCGATAGATAGATACGGGATCGACAGTGAGCTCGTTGCGAATGAGCTCTTTGTCACGTTTAACACACGTCTAACGTCGACTAAGCTTTCTTAACCACGATTCTTACGACACTTGTATCATACAAGCCATAGTCGCAGAGCACAAGTCGCTTAAAGGAGACTGCACTTTCTGGGGTGCCTTGTCAACCCGCGGCCTGCTCAAAAATCATGGCTAAATCCAGCTGATCGGCCGGTTAGACGCTAAGTCCAATGAGACATTTTCATCTCATTGAACCGATAACGTGACGAGGAGTCAAAGTGCACATTGCGGTCTCCGATATCGAATCGTACCCCGTAATTGAATATATGTCCAATCAAACGCGAAAATTATTTTTTTGACGAATCGTAATGACTTGTGCATTTACCACGCTGAGAGAAATAATTCCTAAATTTTAGTAAATATTCGAATAGTATAAGTCGACAACGCACGGTCTTCGTTCTTCTCAGTAGTTTATTCCATGCATTGTAAAATATAGTGAGCATTGAAAGTATGAAAGCAAAGTTTTGACAGTATCATTCCAAAGTCTGAATTTACTTAAATTTGCTTATTATTTAAAATAAGTAATATTATTTTGAATGCAGAACCATTGAGATCAATTGAATTTATGCGTATGGAAGTAACATTTTCTGAAAGATTTAATCGGTATCGAATTGGGAGAGCGCGAATGGATGCACTTACTATTACAGTGTTTCTGGTCAAATCCATTATGTCTAGTATAATATGCATAAATAATATCTCGCCAGATAATTTGTGGTGAAACTGTAAAGGGGTTGAAGTTGCCTGCCTATGTGAAGTGACGTCATTTGGTAAATCAATAAAGAATACGATTAAATTCGTTTCTCTGAATGTAATAATTATGATGAGAATTAAAAATAATCTTAAAAAAAAGAGTAGTCTTTTCTGTGTTTTCGATCGACGTAAGAGTGATGATGTCTCTTTTATAAGAGAACTGATGACCTGAAACGTCGATATACGGCAGTAATAACAATGTACAAATGAAATTATTACACTCGCTTGGTTCGCAACTGGGACAAAGGCGCCAAATACTATCGACTTTCCAAGTTACCGCGTTATTCTCTACAGTTTATCTGAGCAATATTACGGCGCGCACCGCGCTACAAATGGCGAAGCTGCCATGGGAACCTATTTACAGCGCAACGCGCGAACTTGCTTGACAAATTAATAAAACTCGCGATTAATCTCGGCCGTCCTTGCGCTCCGGTAGTTTACGAAACCGTGGAAGAGTCATTTATCATGCGCACAATACAACTCCTCGCTCGAGAAGATTCTTTCGCCATTTTTACAAATTTGCACGCCAAAAGATACTCTCGGTCGTTCGCGAGCGCGCATTTATAACAGCATTTCGGGGAGCCCGAATAATTGCGATGTTATCTATAGAAGCGACGGTCATGAACCCCGTCAACCAGCTGCTTCTACCTGCACACATTGCGCCGCGCGCGGGCGCGCGCGTGATATATGTAAAAGATGATACACCGCATTCTCTTGCTTCGAATACCTATCGACAGTCGTTCATCGCATTTGCATAGAAACCATCCGCGAACAGAACGTTATGGTCGTTTCTCGCGACGTACGTACAGCTGGTATATATTGCCGATGCCCGTAAGTCGATCTCCCGCGAAACGCACGAAGGAGCGCGCGCAAGTATATCTCATAGAAATTTTATGAGATTCCGTATGCATTTTTCAAATTGCTTCCAAGTCAACTGTCGATTTGTGGAATTTGATTTATCGAAAGTATTCGTGGAAAGATTCCTAAGACATTCCATGAAACTCGAAACGCGATATTCGTTTAATTTTATAGCATAATAAGAGTTTCAATAAACTTGCACTAGCAAATGTAAAAGTAAAAGTTTATTATATTTTTCCTATCACTTAGCCTCACATATGTTATTTATATAAATACACAGCGTTAATGAAAAGTAATGGAATACACTGAAAATAATATATGCAGTCATTTCTGGTACTTCAACTCTCTCTTTTCTCTCCACGAATGGCATGTTCCAGCTGCACATTCGTTCGATTAGCAATTTGTCAAATGTTCGCGGCCTCTGCAAGCATTCCCGCTGCAAATTTTATCGAGACAAGAACACGGTGCGTCGGTGTTGCGCATTACGACGAAGGCAAGAAAAGCATTATGATAATTGCGTAAGAGCCTATATAAGTAGATACTTTATAAGAGTCCTTTATAAATGGGTACGTCGTCGGCCTTATCCACGGACTCGAGGCACAAAATCGCCGGAGGTAGATTGTACCGCGTCCGACAGCGAGCAGATTTATGGGGTTTCTATGACGCGCGCGTGTCTCGATACTACTCGAAACGGGAAGATCTCGAGCATGCGACGACGATTAATTATGGTTTGCGGCGTATGCGCCAGGTCCCCACGACTCTCTTCGTCATCCTCGCCTAGCTCGCCACGATCCTGTTGCCTCGCACCATGATTACGCGTGACTCTCTCGACGCGAATCGCCGTGAAAGATGAATGCGATCGGTAAGCGGCGCCAGCCGGTATTACGAATGTCCCCTTGCCGTATAAGCGAGCCGATTACATCCCATTAAATTGTTACAGAGTTGTTGAGAAATAGACTTTCTATTCTCCGTAAATCGTGCGGGGAGAGAGAGAAAGAGACTATGCGGGAGAGCATCAGCGGGTCGCGGCAAGAGTCACGGATTCTAAGATGCGGTTACTATGCCACGCGTGAACACCATTCTCGGTTAACGAGCCATCCGGGTTAACATAAGTCGCGGAACGCCGCGACCGCCGCGACCGCCGCGATATGTGGGTGCTGTAAATCGTGCGCGAGAGAGATGATTGATGGAAGCCACGCGAATGCGGCCTTCGCTGGCTGTCGAATACAGGAATTGGCACGAAGAGATGAGGAGTCTTCCAACGAAATATTATAGATACCAAACACGCAAAATAGTCTCTAAAAAATCGTTAATTATTTTCGAAGTTTAATATGTAAAGTCAATATGGAAAGACTGATGCGAAAATTTGTATATCATTAAAATGATTCTTACAAGCAGATAAAATGTTACGTTAAAATTAAAATCCGCGACATTGTTCGTAATTATAACGCGAAAATTTCTCTCGACAAACAAGGCGATTGGCAGCGCCGCGGCGGCTGCGAAGAGTACATGGATCGATCAGCTTTCGAAAATGCGCACTTTCCATGATCATTAACGAGAAATTAATATTTCGCGTGACAACACTTGCCGATAATTACACGTCAAGTGGTTAATGAGATCCCGACCGGTGTAATTGGTAGCGCGGCGACCAAGGCACACCGACTGTCACGGCGATGCGTATAATTTCGTGTTAAGGGGACGAGCGAAACGAGGCGAGCACTTTGTCGTCGCGGTCTTCGTCGAGCCGACCGGCGAACGCACTCTCCGCCGGTTTGACGACCGAGTGAAAGCATGAGAAACGAGCGAATTATGCACCCGTTTACCATAACTCATAGAGAGACCGGCCGGATGCGTGTGATTCCGGCTTCGAGACGATTAGAGGTGTTTCGACTGTGAAGAGTACGCGGATGAAAACTGGAGAATCAACGCCTTATACGTATACTGTGCGCGAGTGTCGCCATAACGAATCGACTGTATCGAATCGCCTCGTCGTCTCTCTGGAACGTAGTGGCAGTGCACGGTGCACCTGCAGTTCATCGCGACGCACGCGTTCTCAGGCGGCATAAAATGCGCCCGGTAGCGCCGACGAGATTTCTATGGTCCTCCGGAATTAAGAACGCGGAGACAACAGGATTTCCTCGCGTCGAGAGTCGAAGAAGAGGAGGATTACTCTCTTACACGACGTGCATGTGTCATTATGAACGACACGGGATAAAGGAAATACCGGGCGCACCTGTTATCCCCGATGACGTCTTTCTTTCATTCTGTTTCGTCGGATGATGACGAGGTCTCTGACTTTTAAATCCTTAGTAGGTCGAGCGAAAAGGAACGAAATGAAATAGAAACTTTTCTCTTTCCTGACATATCATTTCGTACGATCTATCACGCAATGCACATCGTGCGAGCGTATTTGCTTTGCTCAACGTCTGCCGCATTGAATTCTTTCTAAAAAAAAAGGAAAACATCGCAGGTAATTCGGATTTTTTTTTATATTTGGACACATCGGCACGCTGTGAGCTTGGAATGATTTTATCGTGTAGCGTTTCTTATCGCGGTAAGGTTTTCGCTTGCCATGTCGAATATATCGGACACGAGCGTTCGTAGCAAAAGAGCTTGTAACGTAAGAATCGTATAAATCACCAAGCTACGCGGTACGTCCAAACTCTCGTTTTATATCTAAACAATTTACAACGACGGTGATATATTTCATCAACAGAAGGCTCTCACACGCGATAGAATTATTCGATAGAAACGGATTTAAGCAAAGTGTCGGCTTGCGCATATTATGCAAATATGACTAGATTCCACTCGCCGAGAGAATGCACGAAACAAATCGCTCTCGTGACTCGGTCGCGTAACATACGCCGGTTAAAAACACCCTGGCATAATTCTTTTTCATTATATACCAGAGGGGGTCCGGCGAGGGACGGTGGGCACGGACCGACGGTAATGCAAATGTCACGCGTATGCAGATCCACGTTTTTACGGCGCACGGAGTTCGCGTGTTCGCGAAACGTCATAAAGACGAAGGATATTCATTTTAATAACCAAATTAGTTAAACAGGACTCGCGCAAGGTCTTTTAAACGCTCGCGTGCCACCGACCGTTCGTTTCTTGTCGCGCCCGTTCGCTCAAGGTTCACAAAAAGGACAATGCCTCTGGAAACGAGGGAGGAAACACGTATCGGGCCGAACCCGTCTCTCGGACGGATCGCATCACCAGCTGCCCGGCTGGCCTTCTTCAGACGAGTGAGCAAAAGAAGCCTCTGTAATTTTCTAGGAATACGCGGTGAGAGGCAGACGTTGGAAACTGTGTTCACGCACGTAGAAGTAGAGTGTTTTAAGAAAAATTATAATGAAGTACACGCCGCAGACGTATAATATATGCATTCGCCTGACTTAAATTCTCTAACAACAAATTTCATAACCAATTAGATATTTATCTATTTAATTATCTCTTAAAAGGTATAAAATTACAATTCCTATTTTACACTTTTTATAAAATCTTGCAAAACAAGAATTTCTGAATTTTTTTAACACCGTGTATTAAATTATATAATTAATATAATAAAATGAATAATATCACCTGAAACAGATTCACGAATGTCTCAAGTTTGACGTTATCATAGGCTGAGAATCATAAGACCAGCATTTTAGCATTAAATATATCACGCACGAAAGATTATTATGCCCCGAAGAACGAGAACGTAATACTTATGAAGGATTGAATGTTACGCAACAACGGTTACAATTGAGAAACCGATGAAGCAGAGAGGCAGATGCAAGAGCAAACGAAATGCAAACGACACAGGAAGGTGCATCATCGTGTCGAAGGCGGCCAGTGGTGAAGTCGACGCTCTGGCAGTTGCGAACGGGCCCTTCGCTGCGGCATATGTTTGACAAGGGCAGCAAAGCAAACATAATGTTCGGCTCTCTCGGGCCGCGATGCAATTTATTACGCGATACGACCTCGAGTTAAACTCTCGCGGCGCGCATATCTGCGCGTTTCATCGACTCGCGCTTCCTCGTTAAATACGCGCGCGTATTTTTTAACGGTTCTTTTTTTATATCCGATCGCCGTGGCGCGGTATAGAGTAGAGTGTATAATGCGGTTTGCCGAGTTCGGCGAGATGCGATTTAATGGATGGACGAGATTATATTCGCGCATTTCCGTGTGGTAATATCACGCCGCGTAGAAGAGATAATCGCGGACGGAGTTATACGTGAAGCAACTTTGTGTTATGTACGCGCGATGCTCGAGTGACCTACATCGCGAAAGTCTACATTCTCTAATTTAAACACGTTTCCATCCGACGTGAGCGAATGGATATGCATTCTCCATTAGCATAACTCACCCTTATTCCATCAAACAAGAAACGCACTTTGTCGACGACCGGTTCCCTCGCGCGATACGTTTTCATTCGCGATCGCGCGAATTTGGAGAAGAAGATCGTGATGAAGGAGGGAAGGAGGAGAATCACCAGAAATTCCATCGACTTTGCAGCGTTAATTGAGACCTCTCCTTGTAAAACAGCTATGCAAACTCAAGCGCAAATATCATGATTTCAGAGGCTAATGGCAAGGTTTGAAACTAATCATTTTTTATTCTCAGCAAGTTTAAAAGGAATATCTTCTGCTCTATGCAACGTATAATTTCAAAGAATCACGACAATTAATCATTAACAGAATTATCCTGCGGTGTCTCTTCCATAGTTGGCGGCAGCAAATTTAAATTTCCATATTCGTCCTATATTAGTTTCCATATCAGTAGATCTATCCAATTCCTCCACGGTTCTCTCGCTCTCGCTATCGCGGAGCCGTAATTTGCAAGACGCGTCTGTACGTTCACGACTCGGCCGCTCACGTAATACGCAATCCGCACGAGAGCGAGCGAGCGGCGCGGCGCGGCGCGG